>JAOUQX010000025.1:8175991-8190031 GCA_028566295.1 Liobagrus marginatus
CCCACTAACAGTAACATATCCCACCCACTAACAGTAACATATCCCACCCACTAACAGTAACATATCCCACCCACTAATAGTAACATATCCCACACACTAACAGTAATATATCCCACACACTAACAGTAATATATCCCACCCGCTTCAGGTTTCTCATGGCCTTGTGTAGGATTAGCTATGATGGATGCATGCGCAGCCAGTGATATGAAAATTTCATTCATTCATTCATTATCTAGCGCTTATCCTGTTCAGGGTCGAGGCGAGCTGGAGCCCATCCCAAATTGACAATCATTCACACTTACATTGTCACTCCTATGGACAATTTAAAGTAGCTTAAATGCCCAATCACATGTTTTTTTTAGGCGGGAGGAAACCAGAGTACCCTGGGGAAACCTGCGCAAGCATGGGGAGAACATGTAAACTCCACACAATCCCTTGGTGGGAATCAAACCCATTCACTTCTTGCTGTTAGGCCGGAGTGCTAATCACTCTTCCAACATGCTGCCAAGCGAAGTTCAGGTCCTGTGAAAAAATGAATCCTACCAGATTTCATGCTATAACTCTATACTATAAATCTCGTAGCCTTAAAAGGAAGTAGATCATAGTCATGGCCAGTACAGTATGAAACTCAGCACACAGTGAAACACAACAAAGTAATGACTAAGATATGTCGTGGTAAACATTTTTCCACTTCAGTGAGAAAACAGACAAATCCTAAATTACATTTGTAATAATGATCTACAGAAAGGTTTGTCTGAGATTGATAGAAATATATAATTCTTTAAATATGTAGGTTTATAAAGCAGCATTGGAATTAAAGCATTTCTGATGCTATTGTTTCCTTTGTTTCCATTAATCACTGCCTTATATTATATATTAGCAAGTAAAGCTATCTTTAGAATGAGCAACTGTTATATAAAATTTTAACAGATTATTTAATCAATAAGCTTATCAAAGTAATTGTTAGTTATTTTACTCATTTCAAGTTTGAATTTTAAAGTTACAGCATATCTTTATTTAAGATATGAATTTTTTTTGATAGTGACCCAATTATTTGAGGCTTTTATGAGCTGTAATAAATGTAATGGAATCTAAGATTAAAAGATTGATATTAGTACATTATTTTATAATATTTGTACATTGGTACAATTGGGTACACAAAAAGTTTGTTTAATAAGTAAATGCCGCTAATCAGTTTGTTTAAAAGCTGCTGACCACAAGAGGTGGAGTAAGTGGAATAAGCGTGAAAGAAAAGAAAGCAAAGCAGTGAAGTCCATGTTGTACCAGGTATCATTTTGTACAGTATATGACAAAAAACTTTGAACTTGAACTCTTTTAATGTCTTAAATAACCTCATAGGATATGCCACACCATAAATAGTGAGTCAAAGTCAAAACTTCTTAGACACACCCATGAGTATAACAGTGGTCAGAACAATATTTCCTTAATTATGGGTTGATCTTTTTTTTTTTTTTTTTTTTTTTTTACTTTTCTTCATGCCACACTTTCAGCAATCGTGAAGGTTCGTCCAGTTCTGAAATAGTTCTCAATTTCCTCCAATGATCGTCCTTTAGTTTCAGGCACACACTTGGCTGTGAATATGATGTTCAACACGCAGATGACACAGAAGAACAGAAATGGTGCAAAAAGCCCATATGCTTCCTGTCAGACAGAAAAAAATGTCAAGGGGAACTGTAGCTTAATCTTTGCGCAATCCAGGAAAGTCCACCCTGTGAAGCATTATGTTAATAGTACAAATTCTCAGCTCCTTCGAATCCTCAGGATTCGGTTCACTAAATACATGCCATTTGACCTTATGTACTAAATATTATCCAGCATTACAGTCATATATAGAAACGAAAGTTTACACGTTTGATTTTCCTGTTTCCTACACTAATAATAAAAAGTGCTATGGAATTTACCACTGCATGCATGAAGACTTGTGTCAGTGCAAAAGCAGTAGCCCAGCTGACCACCACACACAGGCCTGAGGCAACACCGCGTGCTGAGGTCGGCAGGATCTCTGACATTAGCAGCCATGTGATCGGACCCCAGCCCAATGCGTAACCTGCTCAGAAATCAAATCAAACAATAAATAATAGGATAACAGAAAATACACTTTTTACAATTAATGTAAACTGTAAACAAAACAAGGTGGCACATTTAATACAATTAAACCATTTTTTTAAACTAATAACAATTGGAAAATTGCTGCGGTACGAGCTGCGGTACGAACGAACTAAAAATGTTCTTGTGACATACTGTTATTGAAAACTAAACCATTACACTTTCACTGACTGTTTTTAGTTATGACAACATCCTACACCGAATAAATTTGTATTCTTTATTTTTACAACCTTTAAACCTTTTGCATCCTTTAAAGCATAAAAGAATGAACAAAAACTAAATAATAAAGGTGGGGTAAAAAGGGAATGTAAGAAATAAGGGTTATCTCAATGTTGGTGATTTTATATCAAAATTATCTGCATTTTAAACTTTCACAGACATTTATTTTTGGTTTCAAAATTCAGGACCAGGTTTTTTAAAAAAAAAAGAGGAAAGGGGGAAGCAGCAAGACAAAAAGATCGGTAAATGTATTTAAAAAAGAAATAGTCTTTTAATTATAAAAGCGCTAATATTCGGTTGTACGGTTGTCATATTCCTGATTGTCATTACCACACTCATGCGATCATTTTATATACTAAAGACAACGTTTAAGCTGAGCACTTACCAAATATTATAAACATGATGCTGATGAGGGGGATTAAAGTGCTGGAGCTCATTGCAGAACCTGCCATGGTTCCATATGCTTCTGCTACAGCAGTAATGTTACCGGTATCGTATGACATTTTGTGAGTGTATATCGCCATTGTCAGCGAGGCCAGATACATAATAAAAGCTAAAAAAAAAACAAAAAAAAACAAGCACAGTGATTATCATATATTTATAATGGTTTATAACTGATTTACAGCAACTATATGACAGAACTACAACATTAAGGTAAGCGCTAAGCATCTGACGAAATATTCAGTAAAACAAAACTTGTTGTGCATACACACCTGATGTGTAAAGCAGAGCCTTCCTGCCAGCTTTGTCCATCAACGCAGCTGCAATTGCAACAGACAACAGTCTAACAAGTCCTACTATGGCTGCGTCTAACTTAGGTGCCTGGATAACAGGGATAATTAAGGAATTAGTTAGGGATAATTAGGAAAATGGCATGATACAGCTTTAAAAAACAATTCTATGGATATAATTTAATTGAATATACAGCACTAAACAGCAGTTTGATAGATTCTCAAAGCTACTAACCAGTGCAATGGATGTTCTCTCAAAAATTGGCTGAAGATAAACTAGAATGGGTGTAATACCCGTCATCTGCTGCAGGAATCGCATTAACATAGAGATGCAGATCGGCTTGTAGAAGAAAGGACTCCGAAGCTCTCTCCACTGTATTCCAACCTGTGGCAAAGATTAACTTGAGTGTTTTTAGTGGTGCACCACCAAAAATGCTTACAGGTGCATATAGCTACATACAAATCCTTGCTAATAATTGTCTGAGTAAGTAAACATTCAAAGAAATAGTGACAACAAATGCCGTTTAAACATTATTGATTGGCAAATGGCTGGTCATGTTATTACTATACTAATAAGATTTTTTTTTACAGATGCAAATACAGTTACATTTGTTTGGGAAATCGAGATAAAGGTATTCAAACCCTTAGGTAAAATCGAGGTGAAAATACAGGTAAGGGAACGAAAAGGTAAAGTTCATTACAAAAATCTTGTTATAGTTTGATATGTTAGTTTTAGTCTTTTTGAGTCAAATTAAATCATCCATGCAAGAAAAATGCTGTTGTATGTTTTCACCTGTGAATTTACACTGCGTTCAATTTGATTGAGTTCAGCTATGTAGTTTGATTCAGAGCCCCTGAGCCATTTGAGGGCTCCGGAGGCCTCGTCACGTTTGTTGTTGGTTATGAGGTAACGTGGGGAGTTTGGCATAAAGCAAAGTAGAATCAGCATAATCAGAACAGGAACTTCCCCAGCTACAGCCAGCCAGCGCCAAGGCAGAATCAAGCCTGTGTGGAAATAAAGGAAATCCAACTACGTTAGTGCAGCTTGTGTGCTTGCCATGCATTTCTCTTTAAATCCCATCAAGCATCTCAATCTTAACAGATGGCTTCCTAAAATAAAACTCACAGCATGAATTCAGAAAAAAAACAAGTGACATGTGTTGCTATAAACGAAGATAACTGCGCAACATGAGTGAAATAAGAAATGGAAGAATGTGTGGCACTTACCCAGAAGATAAAGTGCCAGACTTCCAAAGACTGCCATTATCTGTGGACCAGATCCCAGGGCTCCTCTGACACCTGGATGTGAAATCTCTGACACGTAGACCTGCGATAATAAGGCATAATTAAGGCATATGATAACAATATATATTCCCAGAATAAAAGTGTTCATTAAAATTCAGGTGTCAGGTGTTTTATCATGGCATTATGTGATCATCACATACCAGAAAGATGGAAGTGTAGTGGTTTTTATGAAGTGTAGTTTACACTTTTATTACTAGTTCCTGAGTCTTTTTTTTTTTTTTTTTTTAATGCATTTACTTTCTCTGTAGTGGAATAAAAAAATGTAATCATAGTTGTACCACGTTTTCTTTATCCCATTAATTTAATGATCATTCTAGCAGACTTGTTTCATGTTTTACTTTCTTGAAGGAACAACTTTTTATTGCAGTTCTACCTAAAAGTTTTCTTTTTTCTATTTCTTTCTTTATTGCCCACTTATGCAAAATTGCTGACTGGATTAAACTAATGAGCATTAGACTAGTCACTGTATGACTTGGTTAATTGTTTTTAAACCACAAACACATAGACATACACACAGAAATTAGAACAATAAAATGCAATACATTATGCCTGAGAATGTACGTACAGGAATAGAGCTGGCTGTAATGCCACCAGCGAGGCCTGTGAGCAATCTGCCCAGGAGAAGCAACCACACTTTATGAGCCGCTGCTAGCATGAGAAACCCTGCCATGGAGGGAATAACGGATATCATAATGCTGTGTTTCCGTCCCATTTTGTCGTTTATCACCATGGCACTTAACCCTCCTACCATCGCTCCAATCGCAAAAATAGACTATTCAAAAAATAGAATAGAATGAAAGTCAAATTTAAGTACACACACTTGTACACACATGGTTAAAACAATTGATCGAACCAATGCTGATTTTTTATAGAACCAATAGTGATATTTTTCATGTTTATGTGACCGATAACCGATATGCAAAAACTGAACTGAACAAGCATTTATATTTAAAACAGTTAGTATTGTCCTTCCAAACTACTTGTATTTCTACAGTAGTATAAATAGAATGGTCTGAAACTTAAAGAAGAAGCAGTGCAATGCCATAAAAGTTGTATTTGTTAAATAAAAGCTTTGATTTTTTTAAAAAGGTTACAAATAAAGAACATAAAAATGATTCTAACAAATAAAAAATATTCTAAACCAATGGATTTAAAAAATAATAATAATAATAATAATTCTTTAGTGTAGCTTAGTACTCCTAATTGTGAAAACCCCAGTTATAGTTTAGATGTGTATTGTAGTGCATTATTTGCTGATATGTTAAATAAAGAATACAAATTATGGCATTCATATATCGGTGGATCCGATATCACATAAATGATAACTGATAAAAAAAAAAAGGCTTCAATATCAGAATATTGTAAAAAATGATTATCACTCGATCTATAGTTACTGGAGCTTTTAAAAATTGCATAAAAATATTCCAAGAAGAGAAGCAACTTTACCCATCATATCCCTTGATTGATATTGATTATAGATTTATTCTCAGTGCATTTAGGATAATGTGATATTCATGGAGAAACAAACTGCCCTTACCCCAAACAAAGAAATCTGATGAATGTTCATATGCAGATTTGGATCTTCCTCTTGCTGAAGCTGTGGAATCACCGCAGAGGGAAATACCATGGCGTATCCAAAAATGAAATTGCCCAAAACAGCTGAAAAGGCTGCAACAAAGAGCCAGCCATTTCTAGTGGAAATAAATTTTGCAACAGAAATAAACTGTTTAATGTTAAAGTATAATAGAAATACAATAAAAAATATATAAAATAGACCAGACAATGTAAAAGGTCAGCAATGGAGGTTTTTCCAGCATTAAGTCTGGAGCAAAATATTGTTTCTTCGGAAGTGCATCGTAGGAAAACAGGAGTTCAGATACAGCAGTGTAAGATAAGTGTAGAATGCATGATCAAATCAAAAGACAAAAATTCCAATATTAAAAAAAAATTCCTGCATAGAACAATAAATAATCTGGAAAGTAACCAGCCAAATAGAAGAAACTTAGTTACTCAGGACAGGTCACACTTGACAGTTGATACCAGCTGAAACAGCTATCATAGAAATTGGTTCTATGAAAAGAAAAAAAAAGGAAATACCTTATTATGAGAGTTAAAAACGAAAGATACCTTATTTTATACTGTTTATTATTGCTATTCGATAGTAATGGAGTTGCTTCGTTCTCTGCTGATCCCATGGCTTCCTCTGTGTCTGGCTATTGTACTAACAAACAGCAACATGTTCAAAATGAAACTCAAGCGAACCGGAGACAATTTGTCCGTCTTGAAAATCTCGGACTTTTTCATGTCAAGTCGGACAAGAGCGAGACGAATTGAGGAAGCTGTTAGTAAAACACGTATTAGACGAACCAGGTCACTTTGTGTAAATATTAGGTTGACCGCGCGTGCGGTGATGTAGAACGCATGCGCAGTTGTGGGTATGTTTGACGTCGCCAAGCGCTCAAAAAAAAAAAACACAAACACAACCGTCTCACCGTGTGAATGTGGCGCTTAAAGACTTAGAGAGCTAAAAACTTCGTATTATGGAAAATTATGTGGTAACGTTTTATTTTTACTTAATAAAAACGTAATCCTGAAAGTATTTTAGGTTTTTCTGAATGTTGTAGAACTCCTACAGATTTAAAAAGCTAACTGGCTAGTGGCTCTTTTCAGGTTGTAGACGTTATGTCTCCAGGGTCATTTGGTATGACCTTTTTTGTGGAAGAAATAAAGTCTGGCCTGGAATACACCATGAAGAAGGTATTAAAAAGAATAGTAAACTGTTTGAGTCATACATGAACTTGAATAACTAAATATCTCCAGTGTTATTTTTTTAGGTGGAATGTTTGGATGAAATTAGAGCCAATCGAAGCCTACAGGAGGTATAAAACTCATAAATTATTCCTTTTACTAGAGTCAATATAGCAGAAACTGTCTGAAAAGAATTTCGTAATTTTTATAATTAAACTTTAATGCTTATAATACATTTTTTTTTGCATTGTACTATTCCTAGGCTTTGTGTCTCATCAATGTCAATCACCCAAACATTGTCAGATACAGAGAGTTATTCGTATTGTGGGACAAACATGTAAGTGCTTGTGATTGTGTGAAACCAGAGAAATACAACTTTATTTATTTGTTTATCTTTCATGTTCTTCTTTATTTTCTCCCTGTGATATGTATAATTTAATAAATGTACAGCGGTTTATTTCAAAGTTCAAGTGTATTGGTCACAAATACATTGTACAGTACAGCATATTGTGAAATTCTTTGGTGACTGACTGTTCGTTTGCTGAAGAGGGGGAGGGGGGAGAGGAGGTGATAAGTTTGCTACATATCTACTATATATATATTAAGAAAGGATTAAAAAATAAAAAAAGAATATACATTGTAGACATTCTGTGCATTCTACATTATTATACGTATACATATTATGCTGTAAACATAGACGTATGCAACCAAATTTGTATGTAAACATATGTAAACTTATGGTGTGCGTGAATATTTTGTGCAAATTTTGTGCAAATTTTACATGTGTGCGTTCCAAAAGAAAGAAGGAGCGACTTCGGTAGAATGAGGGGAAGGAGGGCGAGAGCGAGGAGAATTTTAGAAAAACAAACAAGTCACAGTATTTACAAGTCATTCTATCATAGATAACATCGTCCATGCTGTTAATGGTAATGGACTGTCCATATATGACCACCCTCAAATTAGTCATCGCATCACAAAGAGAGCAAAAGGAGAGGTTTGAAGACAAGGTATCACTTATATCACCTATAGTTACTACTATACTCACTATTTTAGTTAATTAATTTGATTTTCAGTATTTACTATAGAAATGCATTATTTGCAAAGTGTTTACAGATGTTCTTGGGACAAATGGTGGATGCACTGGCCTACCTACACAACAGAAACATTTTGCACAGGTTAGCAGATCTTTTTCAAAATGTCCATCTTGTACACGTGTCTGTGTATCTTTGTATACTGTGTATATATATTAGACCATATGTTATTGCCATTGTTAGTATTGTGCTATGAAATTCTGCTTTGTGTATGGCATTGTGGGCGATTTTTAGAGATCTGAAACCATCCAACATTCTGATGAGCAGTGACTCTATCTTTCGCATATGCGATTTTGGAACAGCAACTATCACACAAGATAGAGCAAAAGTTCAGATAAGAATCAAAGAGAGTAAGTTTACCAGGCATTGTATACAAGACATGCTCACAATATTCACTATAGATTATGCAGTTTTAAAAAGCTTTTATTTGTTTTCTGGTGTTTGCTAGCAAGGAACAGCCACAACACACTAGCAAAACCATCGTTTCAGTATTTAAAGTGTTAAAAGGACTGGATACTGTGACAGAATTTTTTACTTTGGGTTATGACGGGGATTAGGAAAATGAAGGAATAGGTTAACATCCAATCATTTGCCTGTTGCCATGCAAATTAATTGGACACCAGTACTGTATACCATTGCTTGTTGGGTTGGTTTGGTTTAACTATAAACTATTTATCTCAGTATATTCTAGCAGTTATTCAATGTTTGGGATTATTTTTGCTTACTCTTCAAAACACTTATATAAAAAA
Source organism: Liobagrus marginatus (assembly GCA_028566295.1). Classification (NCBI taxonomy): domain Eukaryota; kingdom Metazoa; phylum Chordata; class Actinopteri; order Siluriformes; family Amblycipitidae; genus Liobagrus; species Liobagrus marginatus. Next base: position 8,184,962 of record JAOUQX010000025.1, read on the forward strand.
ATGATTTATCACCAATGGTAGCCGTTAGATAACAAAACAGTAGCATATACATTGTTTTAAAGACATTTAAGGATTCCAGGCTCTGTCTGGATTAATGATGCCTATCAAATTAGTAATTAAATAAAGCACTTAAATATGATCTTATCATCAGTCATAACCTGGATGCTTTTTTTTTTTTTTTTTTACCCTAAATGCCTACAGTGAGCTCTGAACCACTGTTTTAGATAGGGAGTGCCCTCTAGTGGACAAAGTAGATGACTGTTCTAAAAGTTACTGCCTGTTACTGCTTGTCACAGGATTTGGACTGCCATACAAAGTAATATATCCTAGAGACTTTTAATAGCTGTCTAGGCTGCTTTAAAGTGACCTGAGCAGGTTTTAAACAACATTAATGTTGTTCCAGGTGAGAAGTGCTGGATGGCCCCTGAGAGCGTGAAGCGGCTCCAGTGGAGTGATACCTCTGATATTTGGTCACTTGGCTGTATCCTCCTGGACATGCTGATATGTCACATTCTCAATGTACATTACTTTCTTTTTTGTTGTCTTGTCAAATAATGAATGCCTGTACTTTCTGTCTTAGTTCTTTTTATTGCATAATTATATATTTAATAAGTAATGCTTTATTTTATTTTATCTTCAACACCTCTACTTTTAAAATAAAATCACTTTTTATGTTTTTTTTTTTTTTTACAAATAGAATGTTTTGCTGATGGGGTTTTATATTTTGTATCCGGTGCAGTTTTTGACTTACACTTTCACAATAGACCATATTTCTGTATTTTCAGGAGGAGGCTACTTTGTCACAGCTGAGTCAATTAAAACATGATATCAGCCCTTTGGAGCTTATCATATGCAAAGACCTACGCAAGCTACTCACCAGGATGTTAAACCGTAATCCAAAATATAGAGCCAATGTCTGGTTAGTTTAAACAAAAAATCAGTATCTGCAGAATTGAACTCAGTGACATTATTTTACCGTCTTGGACCGAACAGCTACAATGTTCAACAGACAACTTAAATCATGTATTAAAAATGTATAAACTGAGACAAGAACAATTGTGTTTTCTGTTTTAAAGGGTTCTGGCAAGCGAAGATATTGTGCAACAAAGTCTGGTTCTCTGTGGTTCTTCATCACATTCTATCAAGCGAACTCTTCCCCAAGGAGTCACTGAGCCACCATTCCATAAAGGGATCGACAGTGTCTTGGGTATGTATTTTATTTCTTACTATTAGTGTTAAGAGAAAGAAAAAAGCGGTTAGGGCAAAACTAACTATTTATACCTTCAAAATTGAAACACGATAACAGGAACTAACTTGTTCCACAACTATAAATGGACAAAAGGTATACCACATTTTACCGCAGTACAGTTGGCATGGCGCAAAAAATAAATAGATAAATAAATAAATTTTTTGTTTAAATCAACGACATTTTTGCAAGATAGGTGATAAGTCAGTAATCAACTTTGTCTTGACTTTATCACACCACCTATCCACTGATTATTTTTTGTAACGCCTTACCCCAAGAGCTTTATAGCTGTACTGTATTTATTTTATAGAGTTTATGATGGCATATACAGATGTGGAGGCCATTCAGCTTTCTGTTCTGTCATACCTACATAAAGAGGAAAGAAAAGGTATCTTTTCATTAAATTTTACTATTTTAAAAAAATACTGAATTTATGAATAGAAATTCTCTAAAATGAATCGCATTCTCATGTAATAGCCTTGGGCAGAATTGGGGATGTAGTAAAGGCTGTAACTTCTGCCATGTTGAGCCACTCTGAGTCAGTTTGCATTCAACTGAAATCATTCCAGCTCATACAAATGCTTCTATCTGCAGGTTAGTAAATATTACATCTATATATACTTTCCGTTAAGACTCACTAATTATGCAATGTTTTTTAGGTCTGGTGTATAATATAGCTTGTTCGTTATTTTAGGAGATTATATTGGCAAGGATTGTTGTCTGTGTGAAGAAAATGTTATTTACTGTGTCCTGAAAGCTGTGCAGAACAATCCAATGATTACAGATCTGCTTTCCAACGCCTTTCAAGTGCTCTCACTTCTTTCAACGAACGGTATCTCCCTACATATATTGTCTTTCAATCTAGTTGTGTGATGATTTAACGAAACCTATTGGCTGTTGATGTGTCTGAATTCTTGTATCTATGTAGTATGTTATATATTGTATAGTCTTGCGTTGAAATGAATGTTCAGTGTTGTTATCTATGTCAGTACTTTTAAAAGTCGCCAAATTCCTTGTGTGTACAAAGCATATTTGTCCAATAAACCTGATTCTGAATCTGGCAAGCAGGCAAAACATCCAAAGTATTAAAGTATTAACCAGTCAGGCTACCTAAAGCTCCCGAAAGTCTTTCTAGCAAATCAACTATTGGATATATGAAAATATAACATTCATGTGTATGTTCTTTGATAGACAAGGCCTGTAAACTGATCGTGAAATTGGACAGTGTTCACCAAATATTGAATACATTAAAGGATTACCCACATGAGAAGGAGATCATCATCCCTTGCTGCAAAATCATACAGAATATACTGGAAAACGGTCATTGTATTAACAGTTATTATTTCACAGTTAAAAAGATTTTAAAACTTGCTCATAGCGTAGAGCTGTGATTTATTTTATTTTATTTTTTATTTTTTTTCGTCCTAATATGTAAAGTTCACTTTAGTCCATCCGATCTTTAAGACTGTAGTTCTCCAGAATCATTTCCGGATGCTGTTGCGACATTGTGCATTGTGGCTGAGATTCATCTTCAGGATGCAGTTGTGACCGAATGGTTGTTCTCTGCACTACAGTTGCTGGTCAATCAAGGTAAAACAGTGCCGTTCAAGAGTTAAGGACCAAGGTCACACCTTTTTTCAACTGCATAAACATAGCACGTGTCAGCACTAAAGCTGAATTTTCTTTCGCTTTCATTTTCTTCGATGCAGCCGTACATGAAGAGAACGATATTGAAAAAGTTACTTATCTTTTGATGCATGCACTTAAAGTACATCCAAATGAAGCTGCTGTTGTGAATCATGTCTTTGTCACCATGGCTGGGTTAATCAAAAGCTCAGGTCAGAGATTTTGTGTTCTATCTGATAACTACTACTATAACGTACGACTGATTTATGTACATTACATGATGTTGTCCAGTCAAATTGTAATTCCATAATCAAAGCCATTTTCCCACAAAATAATTGACACTATTTATCTATTAAACATTCTTAAAAATTTCCCTATCAGATACTGCTGCTTTACAGCTTTGCCATGTACCAGATGAAAGGAATAGCATTTATTACATTGTGGATGCACGAAGACCTCATTCGGATAATTCAAAAGTCACCGAGAACTTTTGCCATCTTCTGAAGCAAATGGTTCAACATGGTGAGTGCAGAAACCTGCTGTTAGTGCTTATTAAGAAATTTATAATGAATTAGAAAAGAATAATAGTGTAAAGGAACATTTGATTGTTGGGTTGGTTAAAAGAGGGGATAATTAATTTAGAATTGCATGGGGTTAGGATCATCTTGGAGGTGTCCATGCTTCATTAGAGTATAAAGGAAATCAGTCAATATACAGTAGGTCTGTATTGCTTTGCTAAAACAGTTCAACACAGGTACTGTACATCCAAGCCATGCCAGCACAATGCATAACATGGCTAGTAATTTTCTTTTCATTTTTTACTTGTCCGCGTATCCACTGCTGTTGATTTTCACTTTAGTAGAGTGTAAATTGGAAGTACATTTTTTGTAATAGGGAATTTTTTTGTCAAAAGGAAAGCTTAATAAACATTTCTCAAATATAATTGGCATATATTTATTGACATTAATGATTTTGGATCTCAGATGCTGTTGTTCCTAAATTGCTAGCTGAAAGTGTACAGGAAGAACTGGAGCAGATATTGCAGCAATATGAGTCTATCAAGGTTTGTAACAGGATTATTTTTAACATATAGTCCCAAACACCATTTGACTATTAAACAATTATGGATCTGACTTGTCTTCAAATTGTCTTAGGAAATTGTGCCGTTGGCACGGGACACCCTGTCAAAAATGATGGGCCTTAATGACGTAGCGCATGCAAGTTCAGCATGATCACCAAGATGGAGTATTTTAAATTATAAGTATTTAAATTGTATATATTTGTATTTAATTATGACCATAAAATGAATACTGATGTACTTATACTTTTGCTGTTTTTGCAGGAAATGACCTGTGGCAAATTATCATAGCATATCTGCGTACCATCATTTTACATCTATAACTGTCTGATTCGGCTCAGCTACTAAAAATGACCTCATGACTACTGCGGATAGTCCATACTGCTGAACGAAATCAATGGTACAACCCTTCCCCACTTTTCATGAACTGCATTCATCCAGAGTGAGCAAAGGCGTTGACAAAATCATTCTGGACCCCATTTGAGTGCACTGAGCACCGGAACGGCCCGGCACAGGAACAGTTTCGTCCTTCAATCAATGCATCTCATGAACAGCTAACTTGGCAATAAACATGTAATACACAACACTATTTATACATTTATTTATTTATTTATTTAACATTCTTTTCTACATTTCCTTGCATATGCATATAACATATTTACATACCTGGTTACTATCATATTTTTATTCCTTTCATTATGTGTCTTGTCACTCTGGAAGCTTCTGTCATCAAAAAAGAAATTCTTCAAATGTCCAAGCATACATGGCAAATAAAGGTCTTCTGATTCTTTGGAACAGGGGTCACCAACATGGTGCCCTTGCGTGAGCACCAGGTCGCCCGCAAGAACAACATGAGTAGCCCATGGGCCTGTTTTAAATATGGCGTAGCATAGCATCACTTACCAGTGAGCTGCATCTATCTTTTTCGTTGCTGTTCTTTTTCAAATCAGGCTTGTATTAATGTTAATTTGAAAATATAATTACTTACAGAGATTTATAGAAATAAAGTGTTGCATGTTGCTATTTATCCGTTTCCTACCTTATTCAATCATTGCTGATAATTATTATAGTGAGAAATCATTAACATGATCAGTGTCTTCACATATATGAATAACATTAA
>JAOUQX010000025.1:8200220-8218269 GCA_028566295.1 Liobagrus marginatus
GCTGTGACGTCAGACTTTCCGGTGGCCGCCCTGACCACGCCCCTGGATAGGTCGCCGGCATCGGGGGCGTTACAACTGTCATATTGAATTTATGTTTGTATTCAAATTGACATCGTTCACTAGGTTTGCTATTGACTTTTCTTTTTCTAGTTCAAAAACGATTAAAGTTGACCATGCGGTTGGAGTCTCTGAACTGAGGAAGACATTACCCCAGGCAGTTTTTGAAACTTCTCCTGTTGGTGAAGGTGCGAAAAAATAAAAAATGATTTCTAACATGTTATTTAGAATTTACAAAACAAGAAAAAGAACGCTCATCTTATCAGGGAACATACAAAATGTATAAATCTTTTTTCTTCTTTTTTTTTAGTTTCATTAGATGGCATATGGTTTAGTATGTATGATGTCATCTCCTTTGAAGCAAGAAATGACTTGGCTTTTTTAACTCGAGAGTTAAAGGAGAAGGACCTGGTAAGTGTTGGGTATGGCTGACATTTAACACGTGGAAACGCAACTAGAAGACATGTTCATTCATTTCCTTTTAATATACAGGCCTTTGTTATATGTTTGGAAGATAGTGGTTTCCTTGTACTTTTACACCCATCTAACTTCCTCTCCTATGAAGGTAAGAATTTTCTAAAGGCAGCACTTTAAATTTCATGAAATATGTTTTATGCTTTATTATCTGATTAGTAAACGTTGCATGTTTTTGTAGGTGCCGGCACAGATAAAGACTTTGCGCTTCAAGGAATGTTTATTTATCCTGAATCCAGATCTGTTCCAAGAGGTGTGTATATAAAAAAAAATAAAAAGTTTCATATGCAGCATATAATCTTTCAAATATTTTGCTCACGTGGTGTCTTTATTTCTAATTATCGGTCATTTTGGGTTTTAGAGACCAAAAGTGAATACGACATAACTAAAGTTTCATCTGAGGTTCTTCAAGTACTCCCTGCCCTGAATTACGCTGAATTAGAAATGGAGAAGTGTCCCCCAAAGCAGAGTGAAGAGCCCCTTGCCGTATTAAAGAAACATTTGCAAAACTTTGCTGCTCTTATTTTTCCAGGGTTAACTAGCAGCCCTAGTCGGGAGGTTAGTATGTTTCCTGATCAGTATGATGTACCTAATGGGTTTCCTCTGGTTGCCCCCAAGTGGACAGAACAGACTGGAAATCGCCTAAGGACATATTTAAAAAGCCCATGCAATTTTCAGATACCAGTGTCAAGAGCACAGGAACTTCTCGCTGCTGGAAGGCAGCAGCGCAGTGATGATCATGACGAGGAAGTCTATTACTATATCTCATCACCTGAGGCCCCTCAGACTCCTGCTCACATGGTTTCGGAAAGAGATTTGCCTAATGAAGCTGAACATTTAGCTTGCAGGAATGATTCTGAGGACCAGAAAAAGACAAATGAGCAGCAAGCTGACATAGAAAAGACTGTAGCTGCTAAACCTTGTGCGTTGGTACAGGAAGTCAACACACCTGGTGCTGCATCGGTTGCGACGCCTGAAAATAACCCAGCAGAAAAGACGGACACTTCGCCCACATCAGGTGACCTCCCTACAGAAAACTCTACTCGGAACATCCATGCAGTTACTTCCCAGGACAGTGAGAAAGCATCCGAGTGTTTCTCAGCTGATGACAAATGCAGTGGAGACGAGTTTTCCAGAGCAGTTTCGACAGACATCATTCAGACCACCAGCATGGCGTTGTCTTCCTCAGACATCGGGGACGACACCTCGACTCCGGCATCTAATGCTGAGATGGAGGTTGATCATTCGGACAAAGGGGACTGTGTATCAGACGTGCTCACAATAGTTGGAGGTCAGATAACGGTTGCAGAGAAACTACAGGAAGCTGACCTTCCTACTACATCAGTAAACCGGACTGAAGCACTAATTACAGGTTGTAACGATGTACAGCCAAAGGCAATCGCTAATGTTTCTGCTAAGACGAGATATGTCCCAACCCGACGGAGAAAACGAAGAAGGAAAGCTTTAAAACGCGGCGCTAACGCTGGCAATAAAATTCCAACCCGGTTTTATAACACTACTTTATCCTCATGCCCGTCCACAGAATCTACTCCTGAACAGAGTAGTAGCATTGATACAATACAGTCGTCACCACACACACTGAAAAAAGATTGGCGCTCTCTCCCAAGACGCAAGAGGATCTGTAACGCTGATCTTGGTATAAAGCGGACGTTGAGGTCAGATTTTAAAAACACTGAAATGCCACGTCTTAAAAGCGATGAAAATAAGAAAAACACTACTGCTATTATGGACCCTGCTTTCGCAAAAAGCATGACCAGTACACCGAAACGAAAAATGGACGGAATTAACATGAGAGAACGATATGGCCTTAAGACGATAGTCACAGATTGTGGCTTTGTCTTTGTCCCCCATGGCTCAGAAGTGGCTCCAGGTGACCTAAAGTCGAATGAAAATCAGCAAGTTCCAGAATCGTCCTCTGTTACAACCAGCAGTCCTACTTTACCAACACGTGATAAAGCTCAGCCAGCAGAAATGGAAAACACAGTTCAGGTTATTTCAATAAATACAGCTAAAGTGTTATTATCTGGGGATGTTACTGAGAAAAGCTCTGATCTTGAATCAACTGAGAAGATTAAAGGTCCAGCAAAAGACCATGTGTACCAGGCAATATCCATAAGTAAACTAAAGACGGTGCTCAAAAGAGCAAGAAAGACTATATCGTCGGGTGGACACGATTATGGGAAATCTATATCAGATAATGCAGAGCCTAAACTGAAACGAGGGAAACCCAGCGATATAGAGTTGTCGGACTGTGGCAAACAAGGAAACACTGAGAGCCAAGAGCCAGTTAAAAATCCAGCCCTGAGGACCACATTCTTGCAGGAGAAGCAAAGCTCAAAGAGCCCAAAAGAAAATGGTAGGAATTTAGTAAAGCCACTTAAAAAAAAATTTTTTTTAACAAAATATGTCAACCTTTAACCAACACGTAATATCTTTTGGTATTGTATACTGTAGGCAAATGTATTTTTACTGTCGAGATGAGGGCTACAGTGGATATATGCATGGGACACACTACCTGCAAATGTACTCACTTAATATTTATTCAAGTATAAACAATAAAATAATTTAAGCCCAAGTGACCGCAATCAAAATAAAGCATTTACCTTATAGAGGCATACATGAAATAGGGTTTAGGAATGCACAAGCCGACCCACTAAATATATAATAGTCATGTTAATGAACTTGGCATTTCTTTGTCCTGTAAGATTCATATCTGATCTTTGAAAAGTTTTTATTGGGTATTTTCTGATCGTCTGCAGGATCCCAGACCCAATGTAAATCTTCAATGAAAATATCCTGAAAGGAAAGCTGATATTTTCAAAACAAACGTCTCTGTGTGGGCATTTAGTCCTATTCAAAATAATAGTCTATTAGTATATAATGAAATTCATATTAATAATGAACAATATATTCATTGAGCCTGCCTTTGTTTAAATTCTATATAGAATTTGTATACCTTGTTAGCAACAATAACGTGTCTTATCTCTGTGCATTTCATACAATATTGATATAACGAATATAATTAACTGTAGATACGTTTAAAATAGTTTTGCATGTTTTGTAGTAAGAGCACAAGTCACTGCTTCCTTCTTTTTGCAGCCTCTGACTGTACGTCTGTCTTACATTCTGTTTTTTGTGTGCATTCTCTTCTTAATCTCTCTTGTTTCTGTTTTTCTTCATTGTTTTTACAGGTTGCAACAATTTGGAAAACTTTTTCCCTAAACAAACCGACCAACAGCTCACGTCTAAGCCAGTTCAGAATAGGGCAGAAGTAAAGCGCCTTAGTTCTGATGGCCAACGCGATAAAGAGGAAGTTACTGTTGGTGTTCCTGCACCTTCAGATGGTCTTAATCTTCTGGCTGATTTGGCGCTCAGTGTAAATAGTGAGGAAATGAAGCCCAACCCGGAAGTAAAACACCTTGGCACCAAGATCACTAGCTCACCACAAACAGTCATTCAACTGTTGAAAAACCTCAACCCCAGATTAAACGTTCCTGCAAAATCTCCTTTTCCACATGGTCTTGTTGTGACTGGGGATATGATATTAGAGATATCAAAGGAGCATTCTTACTCACAGTCCACCTCTCCACTGGCTGGCACATGCCCTCAGGTTCAACCTCTTGGTGGATCTGTTGCAACTCGTCTGTCCATGAAATCCAACCTACTTCTGAAGTTACCCGATCTCACTAATCATCTAGAATGTCATAATAAAGGTGGAAAAAACGGTTGGAAATTCCTGCCATCGTTTATTGGCGCCCAAGCTGCGATCATGGCCAAAGTACAGAGTTCTCTGTTTCTCAGCTGTAGGAGTATTGTTGAAAAGGGGGGTTCCGTTCAAATTACAAGGCATTGGAAAGAAAGCTATGACTTCAAATTTGACAGCAAGTTCACAAATGACAGGCTAGACAAATGTGTCACAAGAGCACTACATGGGTATGTACTTTTTAAACCTAAAACTGGATTAAGTCCAGTGTCTCAAGTGTATTAGGTCTTTCAAATAGCACAGTGTCAAAATGTTATAAAATGCTATATTTATAGATAACACAGTAGTAATTTGGATTCAGAAGTTGAATACATGCATGTACTGAATAAAAAAACTGAATCTGTAGTAGATAAGAAAGTAGAATTGGCTGTTAAGGTGTTTCTGAGAAAGGGTCATAAGAAATAAGTTATTGCATAATCCATAATCCTGCAAGAATACATCGGTTAGATATCTTATTAGTAAACACTGTATTAACCACTCATCACATTCCTGTCTGTTCCTAACTTCCTCAGCAAATGGGATTTTAGCATTGAAGACACGTACGAGCAGGTGCATCTCATCTTTCATATGTGGATAGGCCTCTTTTACAGTAAATCCACATCTAGATTCTTTCACTTCGATCAAATCTGCCCATCAGGGGAAAGAAAAAGTCCTGAAAAGTCAATACAATGTTCTGTTCAGACGTCCCCACGTCCGTCGGATGTCGAGTTTACCTCAAAGGAAGACAAGTCCAGTTCTTTAGATCCTATATCAGATGCTCTTGACCTTTCAGTGAAAATACCTGGGACCGAAGATTACTCTACCACTGAAAATAACCCTACGCCTAGTTCTGGAACACGTGCAGAAGTGGAATCCATGAGCAAAGATAAACTGCCAGCTAACAGACCCAGTTTGAGTTTTGCCCCCAGTGTTCTATCAGAATGCATTTCTATGGTAAGCAGTCCAAGGGCAATTATAACCCATGTCTAAGTTTGATCTTTATTTCTGCATAGAAGGACCAAACTGCTAATAATAAAACAGATTATCTGGAGACTCGTTCCATTAATGTTACATAAACGTTTGTAAAGGAACAAATAGATATTAGAATTAGGATATTATTTGGATCCTGTATGTCCATCCCATTCCTGAATTAGTGCTCATTTGCTGTAACACTATTATAACATCTTACAGAAAATTTTCAATAGAGTTTAGAGCATGACTGGGAATTCATGTTCATTCAGCTACAAGATCATTAGTTTGATCAGATACTAATGTTGAGTGAGAAAGGCTGTGGTACAGTCAGTGTTCCAGTTTATCTCAAAGGAGCTCAATGGGGTTGTGGTGAAGGCTCTGTTGTGACAGCGTGTTTCCACAATTTTACTGCATACAAAGATATTCATTATAACTGTATGCTTTCAACTTTGGGGCAACTATGTAGGAATAAATGTTTATATGGGTGCAATGGTCAGATGACCACAAATAGCATTTGAAAAGCAAACAGCTGGACTTACTTTCAGAAGTTATTTTGAAATTAGGCACCCCAGTAGGTCTTTATTTTGTCTCGTAGACATTACAGCAGAAATTCAACGTAAATATTACGTGGGGGATGTGGTGGTTCAATGGTAACGGTCTGGGTCAGTGACCAGAGGGTCAGGGTTCAAGCCTCACACCAGGCAACTACCATCATTGGGTCATTGAGCAAGGCCTTTAACCTCAGTTGCACCAGGGGTGCCACACATTCTGGCTGACCCTGCGCTCTGACCCCAGCCTTCAAATTCATAAGCTGGTATATGCGGAATAAAAACATTTCACTGCATGAATGTGTATGTGATAAATAAGATCTGAATTTGATTTTATATTGAATAGGTGTTTAATGATCGAAAAAGTTCGCACATAGCTCTTAAACATATTACTGTAATCCTCCACTGGCAATAAGCTGTTTATGCAACTGTATTGTTATTTAATGTAGCCGTTATTTCTTAAGGTCAGGAAGTGCCTACTTTATGCTATTGCTGAGACCTAAAACTTTTTGGTAACTTTTGCAGGATTACAGATCCGCTGTGGATGCTTTGGACGAAAATTCAACATCTGATTGTACTGACTGCAGCGGCAAAGAGGATGATAATTCTAATTTTAATGAAAGTTCATACACAGAAGTCTCGGAGAGCAATAGTGCATACGGTCAGTTGTGTGGCCTTGCATCAAACATGAAAATAGGTGAACAGAAATTGTTGAATGTGCAAAGGAACGAGCTTGTTTGCAAGGACCAGCCTACATCAATGACCACTAACAAAGATAATGCTGAAACAGCGGGATCTGAGTCAAAAGATGTATCTGTATTCCACCAGGTTGTTGGGTCTGTCGAGCCCGTTCTTTCTAAAGTGCACAATATGTTGCCTAGGAAAAAACTTTTACTTAGGTCATTGAGCTTAATAGGCAAACACAAAGAGGAAGTGCATGGAACAGTGCCCATTAAGTCAGCATCCAACGACGAGAAGTGTGAAGCACAAGTTAATGAAGAAAACCTGGAAAGTACATCAGTGTGTTTGGAAAGCTGTTCTGTTGTTTCTGCTATTGTGAGTGATAAAAACGAGGCAAGAATTGATGATAGTAATGATGAAAATAGTGCAGAGAAAATATCTGTGTCTGCTGAGAAAAATGATGAGGAAATGTGCAGCTTCCCCATAGGAGACACACCAGTGAATGAGCTTGATGTGAGTAACCAGGCAAAGCAGGAGGTCATATCTGTAATAGATGGCACGCCAACAGATGTAAATGATCTCAATGTGGAGATGCATGTTAATGATAAAGTAACAGAGGAGGTTGGATCTGTACCTGATGTCAGAGATGAGCTCCCTATAGAAAGACCCGATGTGAATCATGAAACAGAGGAAGTAAAACCTTTAAGTCATGTCTTGAGTGAAAATTCTGAGGAAATTTCCGTCAATGACGAGAACATAGACGAAGGAACATCTGCTCCTGACGAGACATCTAATATTGTACCAGATGTGATTAAGGCGGATGAGTTGGTTGAACCTGAAAGAGACCACACAAGTGATGCCAGAAATGACACACCTGAGAACATACATGTAGAAAGTTTTCATGGCGAATGTGATGAGTATGATGATAATGCCTCAGATGAAGTTAATTCTCCGGTGAACATCAGAGATATATCTGTAGATGTACAAGCTAAAGACAAGCTTTGCGTCATAGATGACATACCTGTACTTGAACAGAATATTGATGACACAAACCAGGAAGCCACTCATGAGCTTGCTATCAGAACTAACATTTTGGCAGATGTTCAAGATGTAAATAACTTGAACAAGGAGCTCAAAACTTGGCTTGATGCCAGAGACAGCACACCAGTAAACGTACAGGATGTAAATGAAAGCACCACGGATGAAAATGCAACCAAATATCAGCCTGGTGTCCGAGATTTTAGCTATGTGGATAGACAGCACGATGTTGACATGACTGAAGAAACGTATGCCACGGAGGAGCATGGGTGTAGAAAAGATGGGAGTAATGAAGATGTAATTGATGAAAGTGAAAGAAAATTAGAAACAGCGACCATCTGTGATGCAGAAACCGAGGCTTACTCAGAGGAGAACAACACCGTTGATGAGCTTCAAGATTCGACAGGTTGTGAAGATATGAATATCAGTTATCAAGAATCAGAAGATGGAAATCAGAAAACCGTGTGTGAAGTTAATGAAGACAATGGAAAGATGCAGGGGGTTGAAATAAAAACTGACACGCATGGGCCAAGCAGTTATGAAAAGGACTCTGAGGGTGCTGAGCCAAGAATATCTGAGTATTCATATGCAGGTCATGCAAGTTCAACATCGCATGAGTTAAATATGTTGGAGGAAAGCCACAGCTCATCTGCTGTCGATGGCGCCTGTGTTCCAACGCAGAATGAAAGCGAAAGCGTAGTACTTCAGGATGAGTTTGGGGATCAGCATGAGATCGCTGAGGTCAAGCAGTACAAACCCACAAATACGTCTGATGATGCGATCTCATTAACTGGAATTGTTAACCCAGAACCATATGAACTAAGAGACTCGAGTGTCCAGGGCACAAGCGGAGAAACTGGTGAAGGTAAAACAATGGAGAAGAGCACTGATCAGATTCCTCTTGTTTCCATCATTTCTGAGTGGCCCCCTGCTAAAAGGGTTGACACACATGAACATTTTAAAAGCACAAATTTGTCTTCTTTAGCTCTGCAAGTTGTTAGTGAGGCTGAGATTTATAGCAGATGCTGTACTCCTACCCTGGATGAACCAGACTACAATCAATGGACTGATAAGGTTTCGAATATTCAGGAAGAAATGTTACAGGACATCACAGAAAGCGAGCACTGCTGTGTAAATAAGAGCCCTACCAAAGCGTGGCTGGCACTTGACAGTTCTGAGGATTCACATTCTGAAATTGAAAAGCTCCCAGCTAATAAAGATCAAATCCTTCAGAATTCTCGTTGGTCCCGTAATGAGTACAATGCCACAATCCAAGAGACCGACGAAAGTCAAACATTTATGACTGATGACTATGTCCCAGAGGAGAATGCCGATTATTCTGATACAATTCCACCACATAGAAATACAGAAGAAATAGAGCTTCAACAGGACCAGAGTGGTGGTTTTTCTGAGCAATATGAAGAGGGTTTCTATGAAGAACTTCCTCCAACATGGACGCATGATGCCAAGTTCAAAACTGTGGAACAAAATGAATGGTATCCACCTGATGAGGATACGCATTACACAAACAGCACATTTCACCGAGAATTTGCATATAGTCCAAGAGAGACTACAGAGAATAGCACAATCAACCCCGATTGGATACAAAGAGGTCATTATTCAAAATCCAGTTCCTATGTGAATGAGTCTAGTGAAAGAGTTCTTTCTTTAACACATCAAGCAGATTTTGCTAAATCGAATGAGGGGTCTGTGAGTCACAAAGCAGAGCCTGTGCGTTACAGTAGGAAGAAACGCAAGAGAAAGGACTTTATTGCAGATGTAGACTTGAGCATAAAGAGGACCGTTTCATGTGGTTCAGATTGGTCAAGCAGTTCAAGAACATTAACATCCAGTACCTATCAGCGCAAAGGAGAACGCAAGCAGTCTTTTGACTGGCACAGATATTTCAGGAGAGAGGGAATATCTGACTCAAAAGAAGACGGCGATGGTCCATTTCGTGATCCACCCTCTTCTATTGTCACTATGTTTGACAGGAAAGGTAACAGAGTGATATTCGAAAGTCCTTCCATTCAAAATCGATCATCAGGCATCCATGGTATGGGTCATAGTGTGGAAGACAAGCAATTACATACTGTCACCCAGTCCTTAATGGAACTCGAGTATCTTATATTTTCAGAGAAGATGACTCATTTACTCAAAAACTGCAAGACTACCTCCAGAACCAAACCACAACACCGATTAAATATCAGCCCTGTTGAAGACAGCCTAACCGTTCAGTTTTCCAGGCTGGATGAGCAAAACAGTTTTTCTGCCCTCGATCAGACCTGGCCAGCTCTTTCTATGTTAAAGATTAACGTGGACATGTCTGAAAGGAAGCCCTTTAAGAAAACCTCAAATTACAGTAAGCCCATGCTCCAAAGCCTTTTCTGTGAACGAGCCACCAAAGCAACTTGCTCGAAGTTATCAGACATAAGTAAGGAATGTTCCAAGTCATACCACACCATAATGAATGACATTTGCGTTGGCAAGCCCGGCCCTCAGCAGAGTGACGAGCCGAAAAGAAAATGGGATTTTAAGTGTGTTACAACCAGCAAACAATCTGGACTCTGTGGCCGCATCAAAAGAGACAAGTTTCATCATCTGCATGATAATTTAAACTCTATTGTGAGGCAAGCATGCAAGACCAAGTACAAATTCTACATCTTGGTAACATCAGCGGACCCGTTTTTTGAGGAAACCAAGGTAGGAAAATCTTGGCTAAGAAAATGTATTGTATGTAACCGAAAAATTCACTCTGAACAACAAGTATGTAAGAGCTAACACCTCTTTAGTCCGTTAATCTATCCACGCCTATGCTGTCCTGCTTTTCTTCTCTGAGATCAGCTTCCACAATTGCAGTTTTTTTTTTGCTAATATCGATGCTAATTTCAACACCACCCCTTTAAAAAAAAATTTTTTTTGCGGTAACAAGCCAAGTCTTTGACAGAACTTGTTGTTTAACAGTAACTTATTCAATAGATTTTCCTTTAATATGGCTGCTCGAAATGGCTAGAAAAAACTTTTCAGAAGCGTACCACTATTTATAATTTTTCTACTTTAACTAACAATGTCCCCTGTAATACTAATATGCAGCATTGGTATGTTGTACCACGTATAATGTACATGTGACCAATAATCTTTGAACTTTGACTTATTGCTTTAACAATTATTAAACACATCACAGCATATTTGAATATAAACATACTTCATATAGTTTTCCTTTCTGGATAGCGTGTATTAGAGTGAAATTGTCGAAAATAAATAAATTAATAAAGGGTAACGTTGTTCTAATCTCCAGGATTTGTTGGAAGCTGAAGGCCACACCGCAGTTGAGGCGAATCAGTTTGATTTTGATGCGACTGGGCAAACTCCTCTACTTATTATTCTAAGAAATGAAGATATTGCAAATCACATATTTGAGGTAAATCCGTTATTAAAATGTTGTTGACTTTTAGGAAATATATACTATATATATATATATAATAATTTAAATGTGCTCATTTCAAATCGCAAATTTCGTGTCCTCCCAGGTCCCACATCTGCTTGAATTAAAGAAGTCATCCAAAGTTCTGTTTGTGGGCATTGATCAGCCTGACGATGTTGTAAACCTCACACACCAAGAGCTCTTTGCCAAAGGAGGATTTGTGGTTTTTGATGAAACTGCACTGGACACACTAAGTTTAGGTAATGCAACTACAACAACAACAACTAAGATTTAAATGTAACAGTGTAATCTTTTTTTTTTGTTTTTTTTTTAAATACTTATGATTTTAATTGAGCGTTTGTTTGTTCTTTATTTTACAAAATGAATTGTAGAAAACATGAAGAAGTTTGTTGCTATTTTGGAGGAACTAGATAAAAAAGGGAAGTGGAAATGGTTTTTACACTACAGAGACAGCCGCAAGCTTCGGGAAAACGCAAGGTAAGGTTGTAGATGTTGTTTAAGCCTTCCTGTTACGTCTAGTCTTCCAGAACCTAAACAAATAATGCTCAGCACATTGTAGAATGCGTAGCTAGATATTCAAAATGTTGCAAAACAGTGGCCGAGGAAAATGTTTCCGGCGTTTTTGTAGCAGGAATGTACCATTATTCTACGTTATTACGGTTTGTTGTTGGACAGCTGATCACACTTTGCTCTTTTATTTTTTTTTTTTTTTTTTTTTTTTGTCAAATTTAAGACAAATGCTGTCCTTAAGTATTCAAGATTACAGAAAGAAACTGAGTGAAGCGGTGGGGCATAAAGCAAAAAAGTATTTATGAATGATGAACCACCCTCACCCCCTCCTATTTTTTAAATGAGCTTTTATCATAAAATATGAAAAGTTGCACAGACTTTTCAGACGTCACTAAACAACTTTCTGACTATCGTAAGGGTTTATCAGGGTGTGGGTTCAGAATTACTGAAGGATATTTAGAGGAAGAATCTAAATGCAACTAATATCCCATATGTATATAGATATGTCTGTACATATAAATATACTGTACATGTCCTCCATGTTTGGAAAGCAGGAGGCGGGTCGTACTTCTCGCTGCTTGCCAGCATGCGGACATTGCCCGTTTTTCCATTCCCTGTTTAACGCGATCAGTGCCCTTCTCAAGATTATAACAAACGACAGCAACAAAATTACAGTCATCCATCTCCAAGCAGGTGTCATGGAAGTGAAAGTATTCACTCCCACCAAAGGTAGAGGAGAGAACATGCAGGGAAAGTAAGAAAGAAGTTTATAAAAGAATGCATTATGAACACAGTTCATTTTTATTTAAGATTATTAGTGTATACAAACTATGGAAGTACACGTGTATGATGCACCTGCAGATTATCCTGTTAACAGAAATATTTACAGGTGCAACATCATCTGTGCCTGAAACCCACACAGAAGTCGTTGCTGTAATTGTAGCGCGCCTGTCGGTAACTCCTGCTTCATTGATTTTTCTCCATGAGATGTTCAGTATGTGGTATGTGCAGAGACTGTTTTACTTTGAGTGGCGAGTGCCTTTCGCACTTTGGATCCTCCCAACTAGTTATTATTCAGTATTTGCTTTTTGAAAGAAAGAAACTTGTCCACCCACTCGTGGGTTTGTAACAACTGGAGCTGTCGTGTAGGTCTACTGTGATGTCTTAAAACAAAATCTGTCATGTAGCAGGCAGAAAATCACTCTCGTTTTTTTATATTATTTTATTCACAATTGAAAAAATATGCATCTTATATGCATTATAATTATGTGAATTATATTAATATATTTGTTCTTTTCATGGTCACAATTATCCTATTAATATTTTTATATAAGCAATAATGTTCTTTAAAGGGGTCTAATTACTACTTTGCAGTTTGTGCAGCCAAGGACTATAATAATTATATAATGTATTCTTTTGGTAAAATTGTTATTTAATGTTAGCAAAAAAAGTTCGCAAACTATTTTGCACCTTTTTTGGGGGGGGGAAATAACATTCATGAGTGTTTGTGACCAAATATATGTACCTACAGAATAACCGTGTTGGACCTTGAGAAATGTGTGAACTTATTGAAAATTTGTGCCTATTAAACATTCAAATATGTTAAAGTTTAGAAAGAACCTGTAAGGGTTGTACTCACTCTTCCCTACATGGCTTGTGTTTTCTAGACAGAGGTCATTAAAGGTCCGAACGGTAGCGTGGGAATGACGTTTCGTCACGTTCCAGCAACCGAAGGAGATGTGGTGCATGTAAGCATTGAGACTGTGATGCCTAACTCCCCTGCTGCCCAGGCTGACCTGCAAAAAGGGGATCGCTTGATTGCGATTGGAGGTTGGTGTAATAATGTGAGAATTTGTGCTACAAAGACACTGTTAAAGCAGTTTAAAATGTGCTGATTGAACTTATGCGGGGTGTGGGAAATAAATTTTTGATTAGCTGCCTTTGATGAAGTAAAGTAAACATTTTCTGTGTTTATTGACATTATTTTTAATCGCCTCGTCAGGACAATTTCATAAAAATCACATTTGAAACTGATTTGCATTGTTTTTTTCTTTCCATTTATTTATAGGAGTCAAAGTAACTTCCTCTGTCCAAGTGCCAAAGCTGTTAAAACAAGCTGGAGATCGTGTGATCGTTCTGTATGAGAGACCAGTCAGACATCAGGTGCCTACAATGGGCTTGGGCCCCCTTCAGGACTCCCTGGGTGCCCTGGAAGAACCTGCATACACTGTGGCTGGGGGTTATGAGGAGGACCCAGCTCATGTTAGTACCATGGACCTAACTGATGGAAAAGACAACGACTCTGAGTTTGAGGAACTGATAGTGGAGTCCAGATCAGTTGGGGTTCCTGTCATTGCAGAAGCTAAAGAGGAAACTTTACTCTCTGTAAACCAAAGCCCTAAGAAAACTGTGGCTAATCTGGCCTCCAAGCCCCTGGGTACCATCTCCCCAATTCTCAATCGCAAGCTCAACTTGGCTGGCCTCCAGTCACCACTCAAACCTCAACCGAAAGAGTCACCAAAGGCCTCACCTCTCAAAAGTGCAGAATCATCTGAACCACTACAGAGGCCAACAGTGCCACCTCCTCCCCCACCTGTGCGCCCACCTGTCCCTCCTAGGCCCCATATAAAAGTGACCTCTCCGCCCACATACAGTGAATCCCAAAACACAGAAGGTAATGAGTCTATGCTAGAGAAACACCCAGAAAAACCTTCACAGGCTACAAGCAATGGAGAAAAACCTGCACCTGAGAAAAGTCCGACAAAAACATCTGAGCCAAAGCCTGTAAATAAACCTGCAGAGTCATATGACGAACTCCTAACAAACCCGATCACCAGTAAGCAAGATTTAATCAAAGACAAAATCATTGAGAGTGCCCCTGGCCTGAAAGACAGTATGGATGAGCAGGGACTCTGGGAATCTACTGAGACTATGTTCCGAAACCGATATGGGCGGTGGAACAAGGCTTCGGTAGTTTTTGATGTGGAACGTAACCATAAATACCTTAATGTAGCACTCTGGTGCAAGGATCCATTTAAACTAGGTAGTCTCTTATGTTTGGGCCATGTTAGCTTACATTTGGAGCATATAGCTCTGGAATGCTTGTGTATTTCATCTGCAGAATACCAGAGCACGTTTCGTTTGTGCGCGGCTGAACCAAGAGCCAACGTCAGCCGCACTGCACTTCGTAGTCTTAGCACACACAAGGGCTTTAACGAGAAGCTGTGCTACGGAGACATCACCCTAAACTTTACCTACCTGGCAGAAGGAGACTCTGATGTGTCCAGTGGAGTTTTTGAGCGGGAGGGGAGTTTACAAGAGGAAGATCTAAAGGAACGCGAGAGAGAAAGGGACCATGTGCCAGCGCTAACCCGGGATGATCTCAACTACAGCTCCATGCAGCTTGACGTTCGACACAATTTTCAGGACACACAGTTTCAGAATCCTACTTGGTGTGACTACTGCAAAAAGAAGGTTTGGACCAAGGCTGCATCACAGTGCATAACCTGTGCCTACGTCTGCCACAAGAAGTGTCAGGAGAAATGTCTTACTGAGCATCCTTATTGCTTGTCGATTGCTGAAAAGCGAAGCGCAGACGCTGAAGCAAAGTCCACCTTAAACCGGGCGACAGCTGGTCTCACACGGCACATCATTAACACCAGCTCCCGTCTGCTCAACCTGAGGCAGATTCCCAAAGCCAGACTAGCGGAACAGGCAGTGGAGGTCAGTTCTGGAATAGTAGAACCTTCCCCAAAACACACACCCAACACCTCAGACAACGAGAGCAGTGACACTGAGACGTACCCAGGGGCAAGTCCTTCAAAACAACCATCAAGCAGCGGTGCCACCAAGCTGGCATGCAAAGAAGGAGGGTTAGATGACAGTGTGTTCATTGCAGTGAAGGAGATTGGCCGGGATTTATACCGTGGCCTCCCTACAGATGAGCGATCGCAAAAGTTGGAACTCATGCTGGACAAACTCCAGCAGGAGATTGACCAAGAGCTGGAGCACAACAACTTCCTGATGTCTGAGGAGAGGGAAGCAACCGATGCACGCCGCAAATCCCAGATCACTTCAGCTCTGGCCAAGTCAGGTGAAAGGCTTCAGGCTTTGACCCTGCTGATGATCCACTATCGTGCCGGCATAGAGGACCTAGAAGCCTTGGAGAACACTTTGCCCTCTGAACAACATGCTTTTCCAAAGTCAAAAGTGGAGGTTCTGGAGGAGGACCTGATGAGTGCAGAAGTGTACGACAGTGACGTTTGTAGCCCGGTGGATGCACAGAGTCTAAATGACATCAGTGAGGAACAGATCTGTGTGGAAGCATTACCACGTTAAAGAACTCAAGGTGCAACAGATAACCAAGATTTGCCGGGTTTTATTGTTGGGTTTGTGGGGACCGTGGATTACTGGAACTGGGGTCTATTATGAATTTATGAATGTGAGGTTTGCAAAATAAATAATTTACCTAGAGATGTACAAACATTCTCAGATTGAGGTGAATTTTTAAAGTTGATTGTTGTCCGAATGCTATCTCCTCCACCCCGCCCGCCCCATGACCAAGGATCATTTGGTCCCAATTGGGGCAGTACAGTGAGGTCAGTATTGGAACCTATCTGTATTTATGTAGATCAGACCAAGCATTTCCTGCCTTGGGTGAAAGAGGAAGCACCACTTTATGTAATAATAAAACACGTTAGACTTTCCAAGGGGAGGTTCTTTTTGTAGCATCGGTGTTATTGTACGGTAATATTTTTAAGATGGAAGCATTTCAGGATGGGCTGCTTTTGGTTGAGCTTTGAACCGGTTGCTTTTGTTTCAAACCAGTAGAATTTAGCCAAATACTAGAATTTTAAACCTTAATATTGGTTCCATGTGGAGCTCCTACTCCAAATGTAAGCACTTTTTATTATGCTACATTTATTTTTGGAATTATTCCAGAAAAAGCCTGAGTAACTTATTTCTCTGCTGTTTCGTTATAATACAGCTATCGGTGTTAAATTACAAGGGATTTATTAATAATTTGTTTATTAGTAGTAATAAATGTATTATTTATATCGGGGGGAAAAAAAATTGGTAATTATGCTTTTATTATGTTTTTAGGGGACCATGACTTTTTAAAATATTTTGTTGAATTCTAATGCCAAACAAATGTGACAAATCACAACTATTTTATTCTCTGTTCTAAGTAATAATGCATTTTGCTGAAATATTTTTCCTTGTATTTACATTTGAAACTAATCAAATGTTGAGATTTGATGTTCGCTTTTAGATTTATTTGAAAGCTTGACTTGTTCTATATTTACAAATTGAAGGTTTCATGTCTTGCACACCGGTCTGTTATTCTGGGCAGGCGTTCACTTACTGAGCTTAAGGTCTCTTCTTGCAACTTGGATAATTTGAACAAAATTATTCCCAAACGAAACAGAAAATGTGCGTTAGTTTAATAGTGGTAGACAACGCATTCAGAAAAACCACCGACGGCCTCGGTTGACTAATGCTGTAGTGTTCACCGCTGATTGCTGTGCTATAATTCTGTATAGTATTTCTTGGTTGTTACTGCTGGTTAATTATCAGCATACTTCTAAGACCAGCGACATCTAAGCCTAGCCTCAAAAAATAGCATAAAAATATAACTAATTAGAACGCTTAATTTACTAAAGCGCATATATTAAACAAAACAAAAAAAAACATTCAGATGAATTGTTATAAAGCTTTAGGTCAATGGCACTTTTTCTTGTTGAACTGATGTATGAGAAAACAGCTAAATCATTTCCATCTCAGTTTGAAACACATTTATGGTTTACTTAAATTACATTTTAGCCCACAACCAGATATTGTAGACTGTTTTTAGATTTCCACAAGAATTAACAAATGGTTGTGGTAGCTCAGAGCTGAAGTTGATGGACAGCTGATCAGAAGGTTGAGTTTAATTCCCAGGCCACCATGCTACCACCGCTAGCTCCCTGAACAAGGCCCCTTATGTGAATGTAGCAGGTTTTTTAAACTTTGAGACGTTTACGATGAAATATATATGATATATGATAAATATGATGCGGTCCTCAAAGGTTACTGATGCGCTTCAGGTGCGTAGATGCCTATTTGACCTGGAGAACTGAAAACCCTGGATATAATTTTATATATAATGCCACAAAAAGGACTGTGTGTGGGGATTAAAAGAGGTTAATGAGTGGATTTGTGTAATGTAGAGGGTAGTCCTGCTATCCTTTCAGCCATTTTTACCCTTTTATGCTGTGTAGGCTTTTGCTCTGTATTTTCATCAGTCAGTTTTAGTACAAGTAAAAACAGAAAAGAATTTTGTGCCGTTTTTATTTCTCTCTTCTGCGCGCGCACACACACACACACACACACTCCTGTTACACTGTTTACCCAGGATGCCCCTGGAAAGCGTTCCTAGAAACTTCGTCGTTCTTGATTTGTTTGTTTGATCGTAGCTTATTGGCTGTAACAATGAAACCTGTGCTCCATACACACACACACACACACACACACACACACACACACACACACACACACACACACACACACACACACACACAC
>JAOUQX010000025.1:8257439-8269872 GCA_028566295.1 Liobagrus marginatus
CACTAAGTTATCTGGGATAGACTCCAGCGCCCCCACGACCCTGAACAGGATAAACGCTAGATAATGAATGAATGTTTGATCAACCAATCAGCTTGCTTCTTTATGGCATAGGAAGTGGCCAGTGACCTCGAGGATGATAAATACCAGTATGCCGAGCCTCGTCTTTCCATCTATGGTTGCAATCCCAACGAATGGACAAAACTTGCCAGCTGGTTCAACAAGAACAGGGTGTTTTCCCCTAACCTCAAGTGGATGATTCAAGTACCCAGAATCTAGTATGTTCTGATCATGTATTAACAATAACAACTACAACGTATGCATTTGACCACTTGATAATTTCATTTGGCACTTCATGGTTATTTAAAAATAGATTATAGTATAATTTGAAAAAAAGAAACAATTTATGAACATGGCAGTCCTACCTTACATTTTGCAGTCTCAAACAGATGTGTGTTAAAATGTGTGTAAATCATTCTGACTCGGTTGTCTCCCTATCCAGTGACATTTTCAGAGCCAGGAACTTTGTGCCTCACTTTGGGAAAATGCTGGAGAATATCTTCATGCCTATTTTCCAGGCCTCCATCGACCCGCAGTCCAACCCTGAACTGAGCATCTTCCTGCAAAATGTAAGTGAACTCGGTCTTTAGACTAGTGGTTTTATTTCCACCGTGTATCCATAAATAAATAAATGAAAGAATTTAATAAATAAATACAATTCAACTTGCACAGCCTCAGTCTACTTAAGGTTGTACGTTACGGATATGTCTGAAACGTCATGATAATTAGAGAAGCGTTTTCACCGTATTAGAACAGATAATAGGATGAATGATTGGAGGACTGACGCTTAATCCAAAGGTTATACAAAGGTTAAATAACAGGTTGTTATTAGACATGATATTCAGAACGATTACATACAGCATGTTAACATCATTACATGTTGGGTCAGTGGTGGCTCAAACGTTTAAGGTGTTTAATATGTTAAGTTGGTGACTGCCAAGATCAGGGTTCAAGGCCCACTACTGCCAAGCAGCTGCTGTCAGTCCCTTGAGCATGGCCCTAAACCCACTTCCTGCTCCAGGGGTGCTCCACCATGGCTTACCCTGTGGTCTGATTCCAGCTGCCTAAGTATTTGTCTTTGCACTGCAACGAGACAAATTTCACAGTGCTGTAATGTGCATGTGAGAAAATAAAGGCCTACTGGGTCCACGCTTCATCTTGTTGTTATTTGGGGCACAATCTGTCAAATCTACCCTGAATCTTTCTATATCGGCTCTACTTAAGGATGTGCAATTAATTTGTCATGCAGCTGTGTGTCCTACTGTCTGAAAAGCATTAACTGAACATTCATCCTTTCTTTATTGTGTCTAAAGATTACAGGCTTTGACAGTGTTGACGACGAATCCAAGCACAGTGGTCACATGTTTTCTAGCAAGAGCCCTAAGCCAAACAAGTGGAACATAGAGAAGAACCCATCTTACACTTACTACATCTACTACATGTATGCCAACATTGCTATGCTCAACCAGCTGCGCAAGTAAGTGTCCACAAAACAGTAGTTTGAAAAATGTCCCCCAAAGTTCATCAGTGCTAAGCATTTAATGAGTATTGCTTTTGGGAGATAAATGCATTGTGTGCAGTTGAGACCAGCAGAGGGCCTTAACACCTAAGAGAGCTGACTAGACAACTTTAAATTGTGTAGTTCTGTGACACACGGGGACTACATTCGGACAGCCTGTTTTTTTGTATGGAGATTTTGAGATATTTCTAAGCTAAACATATATAATATGTGACTTTATTTTTCTTACAGGGAAAGGGGAATGAACACATTCCTGTTCAGGCCACACTGTGGCGAGGCAGGAGCAATCACCCATCTGCTTGCCTGTTTTATGACCGCTGACAACATCTCTCATGGCCTGAACCTCAAAAAGGTCAGTGTGTTTGTTACCTGTCACCTGTTAACAGGTGGCGTCGGTTGCAGCGTTATATATTCTGAGAACTGGTGCATCATTAGGTCAGAATTGAACATACTGTTTTAGTGACCAGCATGACTGTGGATGACACTTTTTTGTCAAGTCTCAGGAGTATATATAAATACAGACAGACCACATCACTTTTAAACCTGAAAGTCTAATTACAGTGCAGATTGTCTGTAATCATTCTTTAAAGTCTAATACATTAGGAATAAAACCATTTTAAAAAGTCCCTGTATAAACACATTCAAATTAACCAGTGGGTTTTTCTTGAAGCACTAACTACTATTTAAGTTGGTGGTATAGAAAATTAATTAATAAGCTGTGAATTCGGAAAACCGTTTTGTGAGGTTCACAGGATCCGTTTCGCACCTCAGATGCTCCCAATCCAGTACATGGCATTCAAAATCAAGTGACCTCTTCCTGTAAAAGAACAGTATTGGCCATGCTGAGTGTCTAAAACTACTAGCCTCACTATACAACTGGTTGGGAAGTCATCCAACACATAGTTTTTTCTATATATCTCTCTTTCCTACAGAGCCCAGTCCTGCAGTATATGTACTTCCTGACCCAGATCCCGATTGCCATGTCTCCTCTTAGCAACAACAGTCTCTTCCTGGAGTATAACAAAAATCCACTGCTGGAGTTCCAAAAGAAGGGCCTAATGGTGTCGCTGTCCACTGATGACCCCATGCAATTCCACTACACCAAGGTAGGATATGACTGGGCCAGAAGAGAGAAAGTTCTCCTGATTCGCACCGCAACACGTGGGCAGTCACTATGAATATCATGCTAAAGTTCACTTAAATCAAAACCAATGATGTAATAATGTTTAGTTTAACCAAATGTTGTTATAATGGAAATAGAATGGTGCAGGGTACCGTTGGAAGAAATATAAAATTTGGGTCTTTCTGTCATCCAGGAACCCTTAATGGAGGAATATGCTATCGCAGCTCAAGTGTTCAAACTCAGCACCTGCGACATGTGTGAAATTGCAAGGAACAGCGTCCTGCAGAGTGGCTTGTCACATGAGGTAGGATTTATTGGTTCGGGTTTTATAGCATGCTGACTGGAATGACTGACATGTGACTGAGTCCATGTGAATAACAGCTGCTTATGGTCAATTAATCAAATGTTATCATTTTCTAGACATACTCTGTTCTTTATCTGTAGTAAGTTAAACATGATTATCAGACTTATTCGACTTTTAATGACTATGCTTTATTTGTAGTTTGAATCTATAAAGTGAACAGTTTAATATAAAGTGTATATATAAATATAAAGTGTAGTTTAATAGACAATTGTTCATAAATACTACTAAGCGCACATGTGCAATTCACAATACAAATAGACTTGCAGTAGACGCTTTCCTATGTTTAACGTTTTATTTCAACCATTTCATTTCCCCCTCCCCCAACAGGAGAAGGTTCACTATCTAGGTGACAATTATTTGAAAGAAGGTCCAGAAGGCAACGATATACGCAAGACGAACGTGGCTCAGATCCGTATGGCCTACCGCTATGAAACTCTGTGCTATGAGCTCAACCTCATTAAGGAAGGTGTCAAGGGTGACTAATTGGTCATAAACACTTGCTCTCTAACGTGCACATATGACTATATATTACACCCTTTAATAAATAAATGGTCAAACAAACACTGTATACTGAGTATAACTGGGTATATATATATAAAAAAATATATATAATAATAATTTTACCGGACAAACATATCAAGCCATAAAGAACAGTTATGCAATACAAACTTTTAAGCTTTACGGAACTGAAAGTGTGTGAAGGTGTAGGACAGGTAAAAATGTCATTACACACATTCAGGTTTCTCCTTTACGTAAATAGTGCCTTTTGTAGGTGGCTGGGAATCCCCAGGGATTAAAAAAATTATACATTTATTTTTTTAAGGATATTAGTGTCGGGCCATCATCATCATCATCATCATAAAAAAATTATTTTTGAAAATATACAGAATAAACAAAATTTGAAAGTGACCTGATCCTCTGATATGCAGAACAGTGTTATGATGTCACTGTTGGAAACCTCAAAAGTTTCCATTAAAGATTTCCATCCAAATAAATTCTAATGAAATAAAATAACTGGTTGTTGTGTTCATTATTTTTGTCCCTTTTTTTTCTAACAATGTATGAAAAGTATTATTTCAAACCCAGTGCATTTCCCATTTAGATCACCAGGAGAGGATGGAGTGCTTCATGGTCACAGCCCATCTACTGATCCACTGAAGGGAAACTTCTCAGATGGCAAACTGACAGCAGCTCACAGGATTACCTACGAAACGAACCGAGTCTTAATCTGTTTGAAAGGGCTTTTTTTTTTTTTAAAAACAGCACAATAAACGAATAAAATTTGCGTCTTTTCCTAAAAATCTGCGTTTCTTTTCGGAGAAGAGTCCGAAACTTCAAGCTGAGGTGGGAATGAATAGGAATGAGCTAACAGGCTAATTAGCAGCGTTAGCTTTCATTTCCATGTCATTCTTAGCAACGGATATGTCAACAATTTAAACGCTTTATAAACGGGAAAACGGGGTTTGGATGTCGTTTACCTCATAAAAAAACACATTTTTACAATAGCGAAACTTCTGGAAGAAAGTCGAATTACGGGAGTGTGTAATGGTTTTGTTTCCAAACATAAAAAGCGCCTGGAAATGTGGAGCTGTGGAATTCAACGCTTGTGCTAAAGTTATTCGTTTAAACTTCGGATGAGGTAAGCGTTTTAAAGACACTTGCATCATTATTAACGTTTTATTTGTCATAAAAAAACGTCCTTAATGATTTAAGTTCGTAATTTTTGTTAACGTTATAAATGGCTGTTGATCCTGTTTTACATTTCAGAATGAACTTTAACGTTAATTCAATGTTCAGCTCGAACGTTAGTCTCGTTTAATGAGTATTGCGTTCAGTTTATCCAGTTTAGCCAAGTTTATATAGTTTGTTCATAACCTCTATGTTTTATAGCAAATGCTAAAAAGTTATTTCCCATCACCCAACTAATGCATGACAAGTTCCCTCATGTAAAACTTCACCTAAAGTAAACTCCCAGCCATATTTAGGACTATGTGGGATAATTAAAGGTTGTTTTAATACTAATGCTTCATTTTACTCTACTTTATTCTACTTAATGCTTTTCATTTTTATGTGGAGGTGTAGCTCAGTTCTCCTTTTAAAGCACAAGTAGTCATTTGGAGCAACCAGTTGTGTTGTGGGTAAGCAGGTGGCTCAGACAACAAAGCGACTACTTTATCCTGGAGCTGAAGCAGCCTTTTTATCGTCTCCGCTCCATCCTACTTCCACAAATGAAAGCTTTCTGTCTTCCTTAATTATGTTGCCTCCGTTTGTTAACTCTGTTCGAAATGGAAACATTCCAGCTTGTTCTATCCAGTTGCTGAAACACATTCTGAGCTGTTCAAACTAGTAGACCACCTTTGCCCGCTTCCTTTTTATTTAGAAAATTCAGTAAGTAGTTTTCACGCTGCCTTGTGTTACGTTTTGTTCCGTCATTATTTTCTACCACTTACTCTTAGTTAGGGTCTCATGAGGGCCTGGAACCGATCCCAAGAACACTGCTGCGCTTTGGACCAAATGGCAGTCTGTTGTATACATCACGCCTACAGGCAATGACAACGCAGCCGGTTGACCAACTGACATGTTTTGGATAGTGACTCAATATTGGGTCTTGTGTTGATGTGGTCTGGATACATCCTAGTCATCTTTCTTTAAAAAAAGTGTGATGTGATGTGATGTCTGCCATCCTACACGGCCTCAGGTCATGTCGACAAATGTACTCATGATGCGTGAGTACATTTACAGCATTTAGCAGACGTTCTTATCCAGAGCGACTTACAACCAGGCAGTTGAGGGTTAAGGGCCTTGCTCAGGGACCCAGCAGTGATAGCTTGGCAGTGCTGGGAATCAAACCCTGGTGTTCGGATCAGCAGTTAACCACCTCAGGATCCTTAACCACTGAGCTACCACTTCCCCTGTAAATGATGAGTACCTCTCATGTGAACACTACCAGGAGTGTTCTGGACCTCCCTGTACTGATAGGACGTTTTCCAGATAAAAATAAAGCTGACCGCCTGCTGTAGGTAGTGTTGGTAGTGGCCTGTTTTTAAAAGCTTAAAAGCACACTGGTGGGCAAAACATCATTTGTGTGTTCTAAAGGCGTACTTTTGGAAATGAGAGTAAAGGCGTATACAGAGCTACCCAACAGCATAACCTGCTTTAAACTCAACGTAATGGATAACAGATGACTTGTTTTGCCGTTCTGTTTTTGTTTTTTGTATCAAGCATTGTGATACTTATGGGAATGTTTGATGAATGAACCTAACTTGGAATACTGAAATGTTCCAAGCATGGTTGTCATTAAATTATGGTTGGGTATTCGCTGATCTCTTTACGTAGCCTGGAAAAAGCACATGGTCTTACATATTGGCATTTCAGAAGAGACCAAAAACACTTATCGGCGTCTTAGGAAAACTGACAAAATGAGTTCTACGGAGTCATGTGGCTTGTTTGCACCAGAATGACATTGTTTGTGACAAACCCATGACCCTGCAGCCAAACTACTGTGGCCAAATAGGCAAGAGCTATAAAACTATCCCGTCATTCAGTCTCGGATTAAAGCCCCCTCCAACCCCACACCCCTGCCTCTCCTCCAAAAAAAGGCAGGAATGCATCACGATGACAAACCATCATTATGGACTTTCTGCTGATCCTTGCTTCCTTCGTCTCAGGAAGCACAGGGGAAATATTTTTGCAAAACAGACTAACAGACCCGCACATGTATACATGCTTACATGTGCATTCAAGTGGGTCATTCGCGTGATACGGAGCTGATCCAGGGGGCAGGGTTTTGGCTCTGATCCCATATGGATTTCAGCACTGAATTCTTTTAGGTCAACCAGCAAAAAAAAAAAGGCACCACCATATGTGTCCATGTCTAATGGAATGTAGCACATAAAATATGAACCTATTATAATAGTCGCTCTCTCGATGCTCTGTACTGAAGAAGCATGCCATCACCTCTTTCTGTATGAACGCTATTAAGTCTCCTCAGTGCACTGTGCAACGTGTCCAATACACTTTGGCTGCGGATGAGGCGCATGTGTTACGGCTGCCAGGTTCCATCCCAGCTCCACCGAAGGCTTGAGAGACCGAATCCCTGAAAGTATTTCAAGCGGTCTTTACTGATCTTCAGCTTGTTCCATAGACTCCGGCTTACTAACGTGCATGAAAGGCTGCATATTTAATTTTTTTTTTTATTGAAAAAGCCTGAGGGTTCTTGAAGGCTGCTCTTGTGCTCTTACAAAAGGCTGTCTATTATGTGAGTATGGACGTAAAAATACTTGAAATGTCTGTCCTTTCCGTGCGACGTTGAAAGGGACGTTTTCTCAAGGAGCAAAATTGAATTACATTATTCTCAAGTGTGTTAATGTGTCGTGGTACTTAGGGACACCCTGCTAGAGAGAGGACTGTGACAACTGAGTGGGAGGGAAATAACACTTGCTGTGGGTGATGGGCCTCTGCAGATGACCTGTACAATGCCTCTAGTTCCTGCCGTTGTCTCTGTGGTCCTCTGTTTCAATTATTTTTGGCCATGCCTCTGACCTTGACAAAGACATTGCTTTGCTGCTTCCTCCCTTTATGCACATCCAGCCAATCTTGTCCAGTAGTCTTAAGCTTGGACTTCGTTTTGCTTCTTGCATATTAACTACTTTTTTCATGTTTACTTTGCAGGAGGTAGCTTGATTGCATAATGTTGCCGGAACTGGTTATTGAAAAAATCAATACGTGTTACTACAAAGCGGCAACAGTGAACCCCGTTAACTTGTCCTGAGGGAACGTTTATCCTGATTAGGTTCACCGTTCTGCTGAGCACTTCATCCTGTCTGACGATGGCAGACAAATACATGGGCTTCCTTCAGCCCATGTCTGTGCAGTGAGGACTGGTGTGCTGCGTGGCCTGCTCGCCATGCTGGCCCTGGAAGTAGACTATGGCAAACCTGGAGGAAGAGGAGGAAGAGCAGCGACTGCATGCCAGCTGCCTGGTTCAGGGAGAGCGTTGGGACGGGACTCTGGCGTCAGCATCAAGCAGAAGATTTCGCAGTGGGAGGTGCTTAGCCAGCAGGAGGACGCTCATGGAGGGAGACTCAGTGTCCAGGGCATCCCTGTCTCACGCACTTGTTCTGGGAATGTGAGAAATGGCATTCTAATGGACAGTAAAACTGATGGACTGCATAACAATACGAACTTGTCTAAAGCCAAAAGCCTGGGTTTGGATTTCAGGGAAAACCAGACTGGTCACAAACAGTTTACAGTGGGACGAAATGCCGATCATGAGCACAACCGACCAGTTCTAAACGAAGCTGTAATCTCGTCTCCTAGGACTAAGTCATCACCAGGTCCGACCCATGTGCTGCATCCTGTAGACAAACGGGATCCCTCAAAGCCGACAAGCGATAAAAATGCCATTGACCATGACCTGGATGACGATGTTGCATCTCAGGCTGATTGTGAGGAAGGTCCTGATGACTTGCTTCCCCCTGGGAACTTCTACACTTCTCGAGGGTTTTGGAAGAGGTTAGAGGGTGAGGATTCACCCTGGACGAAGAAGAAAGATTCCTCACCCGTGTCTAAGCATCTTACCTTAGGTGGGGCTGAACTGAGCCCCAGGAATCCCATCACCCCACCACCCAAACCACAACGCACATTCCAGTATCAAGGAGCTAGCAAACCACCTATGTATTCAGACCAGTGCGAGAAAACAAGTTCTCATGTGAGCCACTCGAAGCCGTTCAGAAAGCTTGATGCCATTTGTCCACCCAGTGTTCCACCTCCACCGTGTCCCGTCACTACCAGCAACGGCATTTCCCGAAACAGAAAGAACCGGTGAGTAAATATTATAATAAAACATGCTAGCGCGAGTGGAGTTAGTTACCACCCTGAAGTGACTGCACATATTGAGACAACAGCTCAAAGCAAGTTTTATAGCACAGTCATTTGCAAACGACTGCAATTTTTATTTATTAAAGACAAGGCATGATAGATTGAAATAATAATAATAATAAGCCCTTTTCATCCCTTTCATCTGTTAATGCAGATATAATCACAGTCATTTCCTCGCCGTCTGTTTGTCAGAAAGAGAAATATAAAACAGATAAGATTGTCTATTCTTTTCTTAGGTTTTATTTTTGTAGGAAACCTACAGCTTCACATCAGACTGTTACCAAAACGCTGACACTGGAGACTCCTTCTGTAGTAGAAGTAGTATGTAGTAGTGGTCTTCAGCGCTAGTAAGCCTGACTTGCTGACATTACGTGTCAACAAAGATTGCATTCTACAATTATTTTCCTATATATTTCCTCTTTATATTGGTATGACATTTTAGTATAGTTTGCTAATAAAAACATTGTAAAGAGAAGTGCAAAAGGTCCCAGAAATAACATGCAACATTGCATTTTTATTAACTCTAATCTGCTTCTAAAAATCCTCTAGTTCTTGGTCTGATTTGCGTCTCCGAAAGAGTTAGCAGGTACTCTCTGTCTCTCACTAATACTAAGTCTCACTAATGCCACGTCTTATTCAAGTATACCATCGTTACCTGGGCCTAAGGTTTAAAATCCATTACAATATGACATAGATAGATGTATACATAAATTATATACATGTACTTTTTTATTTTGCATGTAATGACAGTATGGCTTTTTATGGTGCTGTTACTTGCTTAAGCTAAATCCGGTCATATTTTGCGTCACAGGTGGCAGCTAATCAAATACCCAGATGTTTGCTCTGTGATGGATATTTAGCGACGTGTTTACGATAGCAATTTAGAGATTGAGTATGCATCAAGAGTTTTAGAGAGAATTTCATTTCAACTGTGTGTAGTGAATCAATGGTTAAGGCTCTGGGTCAGTGATCAGAGGGTCAGGGTTCAAGCCTCAGAAGAGGCAAGTCACCAGCATTGGGCCCTTAAGCAAGGCCCTTAACCCCACTGCTCTGGCTGACAGTGCACTCCCTAATAAGCTGGGATAAGCGGAAACTACATAATTCCTCCCTGGTGATTAATAAAGTATAATAGAATTTCTTTTTAAATAATATAATCAGCGTTTGTGTAATGTTCATTATCATGGCATGCAAGTTTGAGAGACTGAAACCTGGGCTGTGTGTTCGGTTTCTGACATCTTCTTTGTCAGTTTTGCTCGTCAAAGCTTAGAAGGTGGAAGCAGGAGAGTGTGGGAATGTAACCGTCTTGGCTCTGTTCCATCTGTGATGTCAGGTTTTCTCTACAAGAATCTATCAGAGCCTATTGTCTCCTCTTGGCCTAGTTCTGTCCAGTTCATCTGTACAGAGGTCACATGCAGCTTGTTGTTTTTTTTTGTTTTTTTTTTTAAACATACTCTTATTATATTTAGAAATCGTTTTTTTTTTTTTTTTTTTTTACCTTCATCTTTGTAAGTACATTCTGTTTCTGCTCTTTCTTTTGAAACTGGGTGTGTTGATTAGATTTCCAGCTGTTTTCTACCACTGTAATGGGACATGGAGGCGGAATGTCACCTGCCCCAATTATCGCACTTCCTCTGACCTTTAATAACCTTGTTCTAGTTTGTTGATGTATGTGGACTTGCGCACACAAAGCCAACTTTGTTCTGCTGCACAGTTTTAGCCTACACGTTCTGTTAGAAAATGGACACAGTCAGTCACAGATCAGAGGTTGCACCCAAGCCTGATTTCACACATGATCTGCTGTGTCCTTCAACAGGAAGTCGTTCGAGTTCGAGGACGTGGTGCGTTGGACGGCTCAGCAGGGGTCCAGAGAGCCCGAGTCGCGGCGCTCAGGGCTGTACCACACCCGGTCGCAAGAAAGCGTTTACGAAGACATCATCTGTGAGTCGTGACTCACACTCATGGACTCAGAAAAAGAGGAAGCCAAAACATATGCGTAACCTAAAAGCTATGAGGATAAAACACAGAATACACAATGACGGTTTTTTGGACAAGAATTGGACAGAACAGCTGCAGCTAAGCGGGTTTCTAACAGCGTCTGTAGGCATGCTGGGAGATCTGGAATACAAGAGCTCAGTTACTGCTTCAGGGAACACAGAATACGCAATGAACGCATGAAACCTCATCAGATTTGACAGAGTGTTTAATCATAATGTGTGTTTAACAGATGGTTTAATTCACATTAAAGACATAACTGGTCTAGTCCTGCCAGTTAGATGATTACTCAAGTGATCATCTATACAGCACTCTTCAGTATCACTAACATAAAGGCATGGGGATTCTAGACTAATAATTATGTTCTGTATTTTATTTAAATTGGACATGGGCACGAACAAGCCCTGATGAGCTGAACAACTTGTTTCCAAGATTAGAACGTATAAATATTTAGCTTGGTGGAAAGTGGACTCATTTAGCAGTAAATAGTCTGAAATCCAAAATGCGTAATGGATTGAGTGAGGAATTAGCGTTAGCATCACAATGTTGACTGATACCAGGCTGAATAAATACATCATGGAAAAGTTCATAAAAGAAATGCGCTGGATGATTCCCTTTGCAAAATGTTAGGAATAAAGCAGTACCAGAAGGACAGAATTAATATGATTAAATTTACATTTATTGTAATGTGGCAGACGCCCTTATAGAGCAATCTGCAAAAGTGCTTTGAGGTTTCTATGAATGATTACATCAATATGTGTTCGCTAGTTCACGGACTGAGAATAATTTTAGTCTAGAGCTTTTGCGGTTGGAAGTATTGTCCAGGCTGCTGTTCTACAAAATTAATAACCACTTTCTGAACAATGGGGAAATGAATTTTTTTTATATCTTTACTAATTGTAGAGAGATTTTTGAAACTGTTTATTTTTTCCCCATGCATAGATTGTGAATGCTATTTAGATTATTTTAGAATTATCAGGTTATTTTGTAAATATTAACTTTCACAGATCCAGATTATTAAGGCTAACTTTAGATAACTAAAATAAATTAAGTATAGTAGACAGATATTATACACCCATCAAGCATAACATTCTGACCGCCTTCCTTATAAAGTGCTGCCCTGACCAGTTCAGGTATGGACTCCACTAGACCCCTGAAGTTGTGTTGTGGTATCTTGGCACCAAGATGTTTGCAACAGGTCCTTTTAAATCCTGTTGCATCAATGAGCCTTGGCCGCCCATGACCCTGTCTCCAGTTCACCGCTGTTCCTTCCTTGGACCACTTTGGATAGATACTGACCACTGCAGATCGGGACACCCCACAAGAGCTGCAGTTTTGGAGATGTTCTGACCGAGTTGTTTAGTTATCACAATTTGGCCTTAAACTCACTCAATTTATAGTATTATATCCCACCCACTAACAGTAACATATCCCACCCACTTACAGTAACATATCCAACCCACTTACAGTAATATATCCCACCCACTTACAGTAATAT
>JAOUQX010000025.1:8305250-8322618 GCA_028566295.1 Liobagrus marginatus
TAGTATTTATATGCAACTCCCCCCCTACAATTTCCCTCCTCCCTCACCCCCCCCCCCACTTATAGCAAACGTAGTCAGTCGTCAAAGCATTTCACTGTATGTTGTACCACGTATAATGTACATGTGACAAATAAACTTTGAACTTTGATATGTGCATATAAATTGCATATACACACACACACACACACACACACACACACACTTCACCAGGTTACGGTTTGTAGCTTCAGATAGCCTATGACAAAATAGATGCAACTAACAGCAGTCACAATGCTAAGCGGTGGTTGGTGTTACTTTGAATGCAGAGCTAATCATTTTTAATAAGTTCTTAAACCTTACAACTGGCCGTGTGTGTAAAAACAAGTTTTCGGTTAATGGTAGTATTAGACAAGCTAAATAAAGTTTTTAATTTTGTTTCGGATGAATCACCGACTCGACTCGTACGTTGGTGGACTGCAATTGCAGCGTGATGACGTCAGACTCCGAGAATTTTCTCAGCGCACGGGGACGTCACGTCAGGCGGTTCAAAGAGGAGCAAAGATGGCGGACAACAAAGGCCAAGGGGATACAGCGAGTCCAGCTAGCATGGAGGTAGAGCCTCCGACGACGCTTAACGGAGACGCAGCCGGCGAACATTCTACTACGGCTAACGACACAGACGCCGCCTTGAAGGTCGGAGACAACGGACAGTCCCAGGAAACCGTCCCGGAGATGCCAACACCCAGCGCCGAGAGCAGCGAGCCTGCCGCCGCTGCCGATGGAGGAGGAGGAGGAGGAGGCGGCGGCGGCGGCGGCGAGGCAGAAGGAGGAGGGGAAGCGAGCGCCAGCCGCAGTAGCGAAAACGTCTGCCCGGACGAGAACTCGAACACAGCAACCACGGAGCCCTCGTTGTCGACGGTAGACACAACGGCTAACCCAAACGCCGCAGTGGCGGGTACTTCTTCCCCCGCTCCCGGCACAGAACCAACCGCTGGCCCTGTGTCGGCTCCATCCGCCGTGCCGCTAAATCTCCTGGATACTTGTGCCGTTTGTAAACAGAGCCTCCAGAGCCGCGAGTGCGAACCAAAACTCCTGCCATGTCTGCACTCTTTCTGTCTAAAATGTATTCCTCAACCGGAGCGACAGATCAGCGTTGGAGTCACCGGTCCACACGGCCAGGACACGCATATCGGTGAGTGGGGATGGAAAGAAATAAAATAAGCCTTGCTGGAGGTTTCGCGGATTAGTAAACACAAATGTCGACTTGATCTTCGCCAGCAAAATAGTAATAATCACCGATGACAAGCTTAATAATAATTAACATCTTACTGGAACATTTTGGACGAGCTATTGGTAATAAATAACGACAAACCCTTTATATTGGAACACATTTCGACTAGCTAGCTAGCTAAGCTAACCGTCATGGCCTGCAAATCAGCAACCAGACATTTTTAAAACAGTCGCTTTCTTACACCCGCTATTTTCAATCACCCCGATGTATGTATAACGTCACAAGCGAGACCTATACGTTTGACTTTTACGTTAGTTAGGTGTTATTACTAAAGTCATGGTGGCAAACTCTAATCTGATTATCCTGGGAATGTCGATGAATGTTCTATAACAGCATCTCGTGCCTCAGGTTTCTATAGTAACCGTTAATTCTTAGGGCGGACGCTTCACGTAATCCAAGTCTAATAAATGTGTTACAAGTTTTTTTTTGTAGAAAAATTTTGCTTAGGCTTTACTGAAGGAGCTTTTTCATTGCTTAGTTGAATAAGATAATTGTGGTATGTGTGATCAGGTCTTTGGCTTCTTGAAAGTGTACACAATAAACTGTTTGATTAGAAAAGTGAGTAGATATTCGGTTGCTTATATAATCCACTCCGTGGTCTAATCCAACCAACCAGGATGTTATTTAAAAAAGAAAGAAAAAAAGAGTGGTGTGTTTGCTGTGTGTCTGAGGCATGTCAATTTTCTGGATGTTAAACCAACGTTTAAGAAGATAATCCTAGTGATATTATCACATTAAGTTACCAGTGCCATATGCTGTGTTTGTATCCACTGAACTAAGGAGATGAGCATGAGCTCTGGTGAGAAATGAGAAACGGCTTAATCTTACACTGCGTATGTTTTCTTTCAGGTTTTACCTAATTGCTTATTATTTCGACCTAGTCCACAGTATTGGTTTTTGCCCATGTTAAGACAAGGAATGTGTTTTCCACAAAGATTTACCCGCTATTATGAATCTTGTAATGTGCTTGCTACTCTCCTCATCAGCATGAAGACAACAAGGACATGAGGAGAATGCGTGTCTGAGTGCAAACTGAGACACGTGGCTCATGAGCTGTTCATTATTATTAATTGCTAAGTTGATAGGCAAGATCAGGCACGGTCGCGGGTAGCGCTGATGGCACATTCGCTTTATCTGGGTCCTCTGGTTTCTTCCCAAGTGGCAAAAACATGCAGGGAGATGAATCGGCTCTGCCAAACTAACCAGTGTAAATTTGTCAAAAAACAAAACAAATTTATTGTTTTTTTTTGTATTGTGTGTGACTGTGATGAACTGTTTTTCCTCTTTCATCCAGGGTGGTCTTTTTATCTTGCTAGCACACTTAGGTCAACATTTGATGCCATGTTATGAGTGTTAGCATTGCAATGACATTTTGGGTTGAAACTGACCCAGATATTTATTTCAGTGACGATCACTGACACCGATTATAACCCGTTGAACACCTCGGCGAAACCCTAAGAAAAAGAAATCTGACCCATCGGTCAACGGGGGATGAAACTGTCGGATACATCATTATCCATGGTAGCGGACGAGTTGTAAAAATGAGGCTTGAATTCATGAGGCTTGCTGATGCTCAGAAACGCTTTATCTCAACTGTGTTAAACCGGGGGTTCATTTTATACAGCGATGGGGCGGATTCTTAGGCGTAGGCATGGTTTCTTCTCAGTTGTTCTGTAAAAATATCCTACAACCAGTAACATTACTATAATTGATGATGACAGTCGACCTTCTCAAGTAGCATTAGTATTTTGATCCATGATGATTGACCTTTGACCTCCATGTTGAATGTGTCTAAGAAAAATGTTTATATTTTACCTTTACTCATGCGCCATAGGATTCGGGTCATGATCTTGTGGGATTAGCCATGCGTACATGTTAAACTATTTGAATGTACCTCTATTGTATAGTAATGCACGGAAATATGAACCTTCAGGCATTTCGGTTCAATCCTGCGCTGAGGTATATTTCAGGTCCTCCTCATGTTTGTGTGGGTTTCCTCCAGGTTCTTCGGCTTGCTCACTGAAACCTCCTAGCTATGCTTAATTTGCCCTCTGTGTGTTGTGTGTTGTGTGTGTGTGTGAGGTGTCCCATCTCAGACCCAGGTCTCCCCAGATGGACTTAATCTATGCCCAACCTGACCAGGAAAAAACATACAAAATACTGAAACGGAATAAATAAATAAAAGACTACGTTTTAATGAGTTTTCCAAAAAAGCTTAGCATAATCCTCATTAGATTAATCCAAAAAAATGTTGGTGTTAAAAGGTCAAGTTTACTGTTCGCGTCACATGTGAGGTCTGTGTTGTTATTTTTGAAATATCTGCCTTGTGCTAAAACCACTTCCTTTAATCTCATGTGTTGTTCATTGTGTTTCGTGTTATGTAATTAATCACAGATTATCATCATGGATGAGTAAAAATGAGGAATAGCTTTACTACTTAATTTTTTTATTTATTAATATTACCCATCATGCTAGATTCTAGCATTTAGTGGTTTGTGTGTGCGCGTGCGCAGAGGCGTGTTTTTGGTTTGTATGCACACTTATGGGTGCCGGTGTGTTTTTGATTATTTTCCGCATGTTTTTGTGCTTTCCTGCGTTTGTGATGCTACGTCTAAGCGAACACACGAATGCGTCTCTAATAGGATTTCAAAGGGGCCGAAATTTCCGCTAAATGTCTTGAAACTTTCCATAGGAACTTCACCTGGCCCATTTTGGAAATATTCCAAGTTGTAAACTTACTGGGCATTTATGGGAATTAAATTGAAATTTGGGGAAATTTATATAAACATGCATTTTGTTTGGTCATAAGCTGACACGCGCGCAAATTAGCACAGATTTCAAAAATTACATTTTCAGCGTTCCCCATTCTTCTCATAGGCCTTTGCCCACTATTTGCAACTGTACCCAGCCTTTTCTCCCACATTGGCTAGGGCGAAATGTATCCACACACGAGATGGTATGTGTGGCATTGTTCTGTAGAATTAGTTTAGGAAAAAAAGCTTGTAAAAACACTTATGCAATGCATTTCGTGGTCAAAAGTTTGGATGAATTACAATTTGTTTTTGAAAGAAGTCTCTTGTGCTCATATTTAAGCCTGCATTTGTTTGATTAAAAAAAAACAGTAATATTGTTAAATATCAGTACAATGTAAGTTTTTCTATTCATCTAACAATCCTGAAAAAGAGTATCGCCTTATGAATGATATTTAGCGGCACAACTGTTTCCGAAAATGTATAAATCAATATTTTAGAATGATTTCTGAATGATAATGTCACATGGAAGACTGGCATGATTGCTGATCAATTCAGCTGTGCATCACAGAAATCCATTACATTTACATTACATCATACATTACATCAAAGTTTACTGAAACAGAAAACCATTGTAATATTATTTCACTATAACTGTTTGTATTTTTAACCAAACTCCAATGCGGGCTTGAATGTGAGCACTTTTTTTTCTTCTTTCAAAAACATAAAATATAGTAATGTGTCCATACTTTTGACCAGTATGTGCTGTACTGGCGTGTGATAACAGAAAACTCTCTAGCAGAAGATCGAGCATCACTGCTCGAGCTAGCTAACCTCATAAATTGTAAGTGATCTAGCGCTAGCCTACATTTAGTAAATCTGATTTACTGGCTGGGTAGCTAGAGATAGGTACTTAATTTATCCCAGTGGGAAATTCACACAAATTATTGTCTGTAAAATTAAACGCTTCATTGCACAATTCTGATCTCTGGTGATGCCTTTCTGGCTGTAATTATTTGTATTTTGCATAATTTATAGCTACCGTATAAACACATTTTAGCATTTGCTAGTTAAACTTTAGTACTATAATTTATATTATAAATTATAATTTTATAAAATATATTTACCCAAATAATATCAAAACTTACTTTAATCAATATAATCTTGAACAGCAGAACAGTTATATTCCTGTGGTAGTCAGAGCCTGGAAGATGGGGGATGACGGACTGATTTCCCTGGGGGATGTGTGTGGGGGATGGCTTTTTTTTCTTCTTTTTTTTTTTTCTTCTTATCTCACCTAAATGTCTGCTCAGTCAGTGCATTTGTCTTTACAGTTGTATGATTTTGTTTACACGATAGCTTACACATAGCGCAAGGTATATTTTTGTAATTTACGTGAATAATGTCCGAGATGGCACGGTGCATGTAGGGAGGGTATGGCCTCAATAGCCATGCAGTAAGAGTGCTGTGTGTATGTGATGGAATCTGCAAGTTAGAAATTCAACTGAAATTTAAACCAAGATTTAACCAATATCATGTCTTTCATTTCTTACAACTACATTTAAGTTCTCTGTTATAGCCTAATGTGCAATCTTGTTAATTCCCATGGAAAGTTTCCAACATTTTTATTTTACCCCAGGCGCCTCCACCCCAGGTACCGTTCATAACGTTTGTTTTTGCTTTTGGTCAAATCATGCTAGAGAAATGACAGCAGTGGGTAATCAGGTCAGAGGTGACCTCTTTGTTATGGTCTACAAGAAAGAAAGAAGGTTTAAGGGGTGGTGGTGGCTCAGTGGTATAAGGCTCTGGGTCAGTGATCAGAGGGTCGGGGGTTCAAGTCTCGCACCGGGCAAGCTACCATCATTGGGTCCTTGAGCAAGGCCCTTAACCTCACCTGCTCCAAGGGCGCCGTTCGTTCTGGCTGACCCTGCGCTCTGACCCCAGCGTTCAAATGTGTATGCTGGGATATGCGGAATCAAAACATTTCGCTGTATGTTGTACTGTATGATGTGCACGTGACCAATAAACTCAACTTTAACTTTAAATGAACCAGATCCACTTTAAACTTGTCTTTACTTAAAGCCAAAGGATTTATTTAATTATTTTAAATGAAATCATTGAAAGCTTGTTGGTTAAAATTGTAATGTCGGCTGTGTTGTGATGTTATTGATTTAGATTTTAAAACACTTCATATCATATAGAGGTTCCTCTATTCAGCTTTTCTGTGATGGTCCGCTCAAACTAAATTTTTTCATACACAGAACCTAAGTTTTAAATGTTCCTAAACTGGGGTTCTTAACAGTTGTGACCGTCTGAACTTTATGTACCCAATCCGAACTGGCGCTTTAAAATCACTTTTCCAGATAAAGGATTTTATTTGAAACATGTTTATCTGCTTTTGTTTGTCTTAACTGTCTGAGTATTTAGAGTACGGTACATGATTTTGTCTGTATTTGTGTGTTACCACAGCACAGGGAAATGATGCTTTGGTCAATTTTGTAATTTATGTCTAATATGAAACGCTTCATTGCACAGTCCTGATCTCTGGCGATTCCTTTCAGGCTGTAATTATTTGTATTTTGCATCATTTGCAGTCCCCTTAATGGTTACTAAGAAACATAACGGTGCTTTGGATAATTTCATCATTTCAAATCAGCCCTCATTAAAAAAAAAATTAGGGACAATTAATAGGAATTTGGTGATTAGGGTTTTTTTTTTTTTTTTTTAAATCATATGCCATTTTCTGTAACATTGAATAGCCTTGTTTACATGCACACTTTTGCTAATCCAATTGAAAGATTCCCGTTGACTGTTTACATGAGACATGTGCCAACGTGGTCAATTAAATAAATTTTGTGATGTGCACTGCTCGTCTGTCGCTCCATGAATTTTATTTTCCATGTTTTCATTCCGTAAAGAAGAGAAAAGCTCCATCTCACAATTGAGCTAGTTGCTGCCATGGTATTGCGCTTAAGTGTGCGAGTACACGCTGCTGTTCTAAACTGTTCTGGCGGGGCGTAAAAAGTTTTAGGTGGGTGTGCTACGAACCGTCAGTTTTCTGCTAAGAGCAGAAGGCTATGAATCAAAGGTTGTAATAAGCACTGGTGAGAGTTGTGCTACTGAAATTTAGCTACATTGATAAGAAACAAAACGTTTTGCCGGTCTGATGATCACATGGAGCATTTTCATTCCAATTGGACTTTAAAGCGGTTGAAATCTGAATACAATGCTCAATGTAAACGCACCAAATGAACATTTGTTTATTTAAAATTGTATCTATAAAACCGAACATTATTTTATAGTACATTTATTTATTTGTTACATATGCAATATTGTTATTTTTTGTTTATCTATTTCTTTTTCAGTATACAGTACTTAAGTTGGTAAGAATAACTGGTGTTTTCCATGTTTGCAACTTCTGTTGTTATTGATCAAGCTTGTCAGTATATTGATTTTGCTATACTAGTCTGTTGATTCGTTAAAGCTATCTTTATAATAGCGAGGCAGTTGTGTTGCTGTTCTTATTCAGATTGTTTCAGCTTTGAAACAGGAGCTTGTTTGTAATTTGTCAGTAGGTACGTTTACACGGGCACTTTTTTTCAATCGGCTTGATTTCAATCCGATTGTTGAATCCGAAATACGTGTTTACATGAACGTTGAATAAAGTTATCGGGTCGATGGGCCCGTTTACATGACGCAGGGATTAGGTCATTTACAAGATGTCACAGCCGCGCTGAGCAGGAAGCGCTCGGTGGATAAAGAACCGGTAATCTCGCCAACCAGCTCGGGTCCCGCACACTCGTTCCTCATCACCACGCTCTTACTTAAGCCCCACGTTCACGAGAACTCTGTTGTGCAGTTATTATATATGTGAGTGTCCACAGGACCTGGGATCGCGCTTCCCGAAGCCTGCTTGAATCCACAGTCGCTGCACTTCTTATACTCGCTCTCACCGGCGGTTTAGCTTGCTTCCGTATTTCACCGTAATTGTGCGTTTGCGTGTGTCATCTTTAATAAACGTGCGCATATGGATTCAGACGTCTCGCCCCCCCTCCTCCCTCCGCACAACGCAAGGCACGTCTTCCGTAGAAGCGCTCGCGTCACGTGAAGCCGACCATG
Organism: Liobagrus marginatus; assembly: GCA_028566295.1. Lineage (NCBI taxonomy): Eukaryota > Metazoa > Chordata > Actinopteri > Siluriformes > Amblycipitidae > Liobagrus > Liobagrus marginatus. Next base: position 8,313,390 of record JAOUQX010000025.1, read on the forward strand.
AGCCGCAGCGTTTACTAATCGTCTTCCTTTTATTATCTCGTCCATAATGCCGTAGACTGTACAAGTAGATAGCGATTTGCCACTTTTGTTGTTCCGGGATTTTTCTTGTAATGACGAGCCTTAAGACCGTTCCTTCGGTTTATGATTTGATCAATTGGTTTATTCTACTGACCAGTTTTGCTTTGCGCTCGGCAACATGCCCAAGACAACAGCCGTGCGCCCTACGTCATCCCGGAAGTTATCCGCTATTGCACATGCGCAGAAAGTTCTAGCCTCTTATGTTTTTACATGTCCTCTCGAGCAGATTAGAAAAGGTTTAAACCACCCCTTACAATCCAATCATTTTTTTAAGTCGGATTGGGCCAATTTAATCCGATTGACCTGTTTGCATGTGACTTTTTTTTTACTAAAATCGGATTATATGGCTCATGTAAACGCACCTAGTGTTTGCATGTTTAAAATTGTATCTTTTAGCTGGTTTAGAATGAAGACTTGAAACAGCCGAAATATCCAATGAAAGCTTTATTTAAGCAAATGTTGTTTTCTGTTTGCTTTTGTAAGCGCTCCAGTAGGAGTTAGTATTTTTTCAGTAATTTGACTTTGAAAATGTGACATTTGGTGTAGCTTTGGTCACATGTGACTCCTTTAAACAAACCTCTATAGTCTTAATTTTTTATGTATTATTTCTGTTTTGATCTGTCTATCGATTTATTTATCCGATCTAGTCTATCTATCTAATCTTATTTATCTATCCTATCTAATCTATCTATCTATTTAATCTATCTAATTATGTTCATTTCTTCTTTATTATTGGTATTTGTGTCATGAATCTAAGATGGATTGTGCCCCACATTAAGAAGAAATGGTGCTTCGACTGTTTGTTGTACATCAAAATCACTCCCATGTGTGCTGTGAATGTTTGGCCTTTTCTTGGTACATGACTTGTTATTTGTCTAAACTCCTAATAGTTACTCTGGCTGTGATGATTATCTGTCCTCAGAGTGCTTTTTCTGTGTGAGGTGTTTTATGGCGCAAATATAAGTGGTGTTAATGACTGGCCCGACTGAATCCTGTGCAGTGGACACAGTCCACCACTTCTCTCCACTGGCTGTGCTCACTTCAGCTGTATTCAACAGCCAATCAGCGTGTGAGTTTTACCTAGTCAGGGATTAGAGAGAACTGGCTGATTGCAGTGAGTGCCGGCTCAAACTGGCTCAAACCGGCTCATACCGGTTCTGACTGCAGCCGGCTAGATGTGGGAAATGAATTGATGGCATGTCAAAGAGGCTATTAAAAGGGGGAGTGATAAATGAGCGTGAGGGGGAAGGGAAAGCCCATATAGCAGTCGTTATCTGATTTTAATATTGGATTAAAGTAAAAAAAAAAAAAAAAGTAATTACTTTTACTTTTTATAAAATGATTTATGGAATCCATGTGTACTTATTACAGTCTCTTAAAACTTGCAATAATTTTACTAAAAAAAAACCACCGCATTAATAAAAAAAAGTCATGTGCACTTTTGTGCTTCAGGCACAGTATATTTCCATAGCAAAATGGGATTAACATGAAAATTTACATAATTTGTTTGCTTGATTGTTGTTGTTATCCTCCAGAATTGATTCTCTGTTTTGCATACATGGGTGTGTGCTCTAAAGTATTGGTTTCACACTACAGGATTTTTCAGCTAAGCTAATTTCTTTTTTTTTTTTTTTTGGTGTGACTGTTATTTTTGTATCTGTTATCAGTTTTCCTTAAGACTATTATTATTATTATTAATATTTCATTGTTTTGTATATGTAGAAAGATTTCTTTTAACAAAATATGCTTAATATATTAAATTAGGCAAATATTACTCACCATTGCAATATATTTTGACAATGTTCTCGAGGTCAAAGTTCATGTTTCTAAGAAATTTCCCCAGTCGTTTAAAACGTTTAAACACTTTATATTAAAAAAAAAAAACATTAACTCTGGTTAATATGCCAAGTATATGTTATCCTGTATACGTGAAGTCGCTGCTATATTCTTACCTTCATGAAAAACTCTTTTTAGTGGAGTGGTCCGTAAACCAATCCTAGGTTAATGTTTGTATGTGACCCTTGTGATGTGTTGCATGTATTTATAGTGTTTTTGTTTCTGGTTTTGTTCTTTAATCCAATGCTAGTGAACGTCATGCGGTGTTCCGTATGCTACCAGGAGTACAAACAGATTGACATGGTGGACAATTACTTTGTGAAGGACACGACCGAGGCCTCTAGCACTTCAACAGAAAAATCGATGCAGGTGAGAGAATCCACCTCTTACACACGTACCAGTAAGGGGCAATACACAGTAAATTACCCTGGGTAACTAAATATAAAGGGCAAAGTTTCTAGTTTCACTTTTCACACTGCTCATACGTTGTCCAGGCCTAACAGTTAATCTTGGTTAGACTGTAAATTCCTTCTCCAGCCCTGGGGTACCATTCGAACGTATATATGTTCAATGTCAACAACCATGATTGGATAAATACAGCATGTAACCGGTTTTAACTGTCAGCTCTCTTTTGCATTAGTGAGGGGGGAAATGTCAAATAATGGCGCATTATTCTTACTTCTTACTATTTTTAAACCTCTGAAGACACAAAAAACACAATGAAGTAAACCGAGAATGCGAATCATATGAATTGTAACACAAAAATCCTTTAATCATGGAGAGACGTTGATATTTCTGACTGTCTCCTATAGTTTGTCTTGAACAGTTTGGCATCTTTTCTCCCTCTTCCCTCTGAAACTCTGCAACTGCCGTTTACAAAACACGCCGGCTTGCTGTGACCGTGCAAAGCATGTAATATGAAGCACACACTGTTTAATTTCTGATTGGGCGCCCGTCGCTAAGTGACAAAGCGTAACGCTCTAACAGCAAATGGTTCGACAGTGTACACGTTTGACACCGCAGTGCATGCTTTACACCGCAAACTCGGAGCAGGGTATCATAACCCTTGGGAAAAAGATTTGACAATTTTCAAACCTTATCCTACCTTTATCCTGGCGATGTTATGGTGGTGATAACCCTGTGAGAAACACTCTTAAGGATTTGTTTGGGGTCGTGCCTCTACTTTTACGTTTTTTTTTTTTTGTTGTTTTTTTTCTTCTTCAAAACCGAACATGTTGCCATAGTGCATCCTTGGCGCGTTCTTACTCCTTCAAAGTGCGTTGATGTTTGTTTACCGTAGGTATGCACCAGCTGTGAAGACAACGCCAGCGCCATTGGGTTTTGTGTGGAGTGCGGCGAATGGCTGTGCAAGACGTGCATCGAGGCGCACCAGAGAGTGAAATTCACCAAGGATCATACGATACGTAAAAAAGAGGAGGTGTCTCAAGGTACAGTTTTTAACTTGTGACTTTGGCTGAACGTTGTATTCGGAGGTAGCGTTGCCCCATTTCAATTTCTTTCTTGCTTAAACCTGAATTAAAGCCACACAACGCTTATTAAATGCGACGTATTTGATCTGATCTTGGCGTGTTAAGAAAATTAGTTTCTTATGCTGGTGAGTAGGGTCATGGCCAAGCACCTAGAAAAACAAATGATCCAGCATACTGCCCCTTTAAAAGTGGTGTTACCGGAAAGTCAAATAAATGAAGTCGCGCTGATTATGTGCTTTAATGTAGTCGGTGTCCAAGTAAAATCTTTATCCTCTCCTGATATTGGCTCTGGTAAAAAAACAAAACAAAACAAACAAAAAAAAAAAACGGTTTGTACCCTTGTTGAAAAGTTTTAATATATCAAGTATGATTGCATTAAGTATGGCAGGTCATGTTTCTGATTTGCATATGTTGTGCAGAAGGCGGGGAAAAAAAAAAAGACACTCGGACATCAGGCAAAGGAACGCGCCTCTATTTAAGTGGGTTGCATTAAAAAAATAAAATAAATACATTTCTTGTGGAAGGTTTGTAGGAGGCGTATGCTCAGATTGTTGAACGATGTAGGATTAAAAAAAAAAAAAAAATGCTGCCGACGTTTCTCTCGACAACCTACTCTACCTGCTGCTGCTGAGGTAACTGTGAATCAAAGGTTGTCAGCCTGCTTATGTAGTCTGTCGAAGAGGAGTATGAAACCCATGTTCCCCTTTGTCATGTACTAGGATGGTCTCCATGATTTCTACGCACAGCTAAGCTTTAAAAATGCCCCAATTAAGTTGTCCAAAAAAATTGTTGACAATCTGTTCCTTGACCATGATCGTTCATTTTTTTGATCGGCCTTAAATTGATGAACACTACAGAAAACTTTTTTTCTTTCTTTCTAGTTCTCGCAGTAACTATATAAACTAATAAGTAGCTTGAAGATAAATATTTACTAGCGTTAGCCTCGATCCATGTGCAAGGGAGCTGCCAATGCAGTTGCTATGGCGACAGGCAGAATTTTGAGTGAGTCGGCCGTGCTGTTTTCATTACTGCAAACGCAACTTGAACAGATCTGAAGGAGCTGTTAAACCATACGGCCGCCCAGGAGTGTCTGAGAGGGGGAAACGAAGCGGGGGAAGGGTTTTAGACGTGTTGTGTATTACAGCTATAGCTGGGATTAGACTGGGATTTAGGTCATTAATGCTGCATAGCATTTTATCTTGCAGTACATATGAGGCAACATCAATTATTCAGTACAATGCATTATTAATAATAATAGGAAGAAGAAGAAGAAAACGAACGAATGCAATAGGCGTCTCCGCCCCTGCACGGTGACACCAACCCTGATTCGGACTATTTAATTGTCAATATCTTACCTTTTTGAACTTTGATCAAATCATGAAGAGGGAACTAAAAAAAGGACCACCAAGAGTCCCAGATGAGAGAGAGCAAATATCTTCTTTATTCATACCAACTCGAAACCGCCAGTCCAGGGGCCCCAGGAATGGACAATCTCAAATGGTCGAACGAAGCGTAGAGCCAACAGACGCAAAGCGTCTCAATCGGATGTACACTGACCAAATGTTCACCCTAGTCTTATATACAAATAAACAACCTTCAAACTTGTTTTTCCCAATTCGTTCTCACGTATTTTTCCTATAACAAATTTTGGTCTCAGCTTGTCTTATCGGCCAAATTTGACCATATGGGTTTTCCTCATTCCATTTACGTCAAAAGCTCCTAATATTTCCTAAACTAAAATGTCTCCACATCCTGATATCTTTTTTAAATAACATGTCTCTATCTCGATATTGATTATAAAATCTGTCTGGGAATGGCCACATTCATAATTGTTTTGGGAACGTCAGGTTTTGAACGCCTATATATGGTCATTTCCCTGCTTAACTGGGGATACTCTAGAACTGTTGACCGCTGGGTGTCTCTGTTCCTGCATTGTAAATGACCTTGACCTTTTTTGAACTCAGCTTGGTCTATTACTATCGTTCTCTTTTATAATTTTTATTACTTTATTATTTTTATACTTGTATAAAATCATGGAGTGTATCTTTAATCGCTATACTGATTATGATATTCTAAACTAAAAACTCCTAGTTGGATTATACAGATTGTAGTTACGTGCTTTTTGTAAGATTATAGTGTATAAGATTAATATGCTGGCATCCCCATATGCTTGACCTCTAATAACAATAGAAGCGTATGCGGGTAAAATTCCAATTTTTTTTATTTAATGCGCTTTGTGTTCTTACATTTATAACGCAGTAATTAATCAACACATGATAACCAAACGCATATGATTAGAATTATTAATAAGCGGAACACTTATCGGTTAACGGTTTTTCTTTACCCCTGCATTAATTCCCTTCATAGCGATATTTCAGTCATTATGACATGAGACCCTTCACTTTAAACCCTGTGAACGACGTGAACGCGTTTGGCTACGGTGAAAATCCGAGTTCATCACACAGACACATCAATCTGTCTGATTTCATATCTCACTTTCCTGAGCCTTACCAGTTAATGAAATATACTGTAGACCAAAGCGGGAGTTTATGTAAGGTAGATTTGTTTTTAGACCATTAAGTTTAATGTTTATAAACGGATTAGCCGGTTTTCTGTAGTTAGTTGGTGACAGAAGCCATAAATAGTTTTGTCTCCTTCTTGAGTGCCAACAATATTATATGCATACTTACGTGGACACCCGACAACAACTGCATGTGATTGTTCGCCATTCTCTTGCCGTAATATTGGAAGCAATCAACTATCTACTATCTCATTGGGCTGTAGCATTAATAATTCCCCTTCCTTGGAACTGAAACGCTTAAACCGCTTCTAACATAGCGTTGCTTCTTTGCGCTAAGCGAGCGCCATGATTACACGGTTGGACAGTTTACTGTGTCAGAACAAGAGTCAGAGTCACAGTTCTGTGCCAAGTACAGAAACGGTCTCCCGAAAAATTGTAATCGACAGAACAGCCGCATCCAGCCATGTTACTTAAGCAATGAATGAACCTACCATTCCCTGTTAAAAAACGACAAAAAAAAACATGCACAAGGCTAGTAGTAGCAATAGGATTCATGATAATGATCTCGTACTGTAGGTTCAATGCTTGCGGAAATAGGAAAGAAATTTTTTTATTTGCGGCTTTTGAAAATCAATGTCGAATCAACTGCACAGTCAAAAATCTTTATATATTTTTGCCCAGCCCTATTTACCATGATATTTTGTAGTAGTTACTAAAATAATGCCCCCAGGCAAAAGTAATTGAAGCTTCTTTATATATAGATAGATAGATAGATAGATCCGTCCGTCCGTCCGTCCATCCATCCATCCTCTTTTTTTGAGCCTTAATTAAGATGTGTGTTTTGATGTTGCAGAATCGGTCAGTACGTCCGGACAGAGGTCGGTCTTTTGTCCGATCCACAAACAGGAGATGCTGAAGCTCTTCTGTGAGACCTGCGATAAGCTGACCTGCAGAGACTGCCAGCTGCTGGAGCACAAAGAACACAGGTCAGACTTCTATGTTAATATAGCCCAACCCACGGGTGAGATGAAATCCCTTCCCACTCTTGTTTTCTAGCGTGTTTCCCGTCCTCCATAAACCCGAGACTCCGAATCTACCGTGAGGATGTTTGTCTAGCCTTGTTTGAGCTTCATTAGCTTGCTTTAAATGCGGAGATAGCTCCGTCGTATTAACCCACATATGGTTTGATAACTAAACCCGGTAATAGTCGTGGATCGTTTATGTTTACTGTCATACCTGTAGATTCAGATTGTGTGGTTATTTGGGTAAGTGCCGCTTATTTATTTGAATATGAATCAGTAGGTCATGTCTTGTAAGAAGTTGCAAATATTTTGATTGATATATAAAATGTGTTTCAGGGGAAGAGATTTGAGAATGTAGACTTTAACACCTTACACCTAACATGGGTGCTTCTGAAGTTCAATAATATTGTAAGTTACTTCATTATGTTGTTCTATTCAACTTGTGGCAGGTACCAGTTCCTGGAGGAAGCCTTTGAGAACCAGAAAGGGATTATTGAGACTTTCATGGCCAAACTGCATGAGAAGAGGAATTTTGTGCAGTTTTCTGCAGCTCAGGTGCAAAATAGGTAAGTCTCAATGGTACTCTTGCGGCGCTGATGTGTAATATGGCTGAATTTCAGGTAGTTCTACAACGGTTCCTTTATTAAAATGCTTCAAGTAATTCATTCACAGGCTGACATGCTTATGGTTCGGTCATACTTGATGATACCACCAAGTAAATAAGATTGGCATTTTTCTGTCCTGTTTTAAGGAAACGCAATAGATATTGGATGATTTCTGTCCTCTTGTTACAGATTAAAAGAAGCGGCTGAGACGCACAAGAAGGTTGAGCACGAGATTAAGATCGCCGTGTTCACGCTCATCAATGAAATCAACAAGAAAGGCAAAGCTCTCCTGCAACAGCTTGAGGTACGTGACACACACACACACACTGATGCAGAAATGCAAAGAAAGTCTTTGGTATTTTGTTTGTTTGTACTAAATTTACATGTACAGCATTTAGCAGACGCCCTGGTCCAGAGCGACGCACACTCGAGTGCTTTAAAGTCTCCATCAATGAATATTTCGATTCTGTTTTTTTTTTTTTGGATTAGAACAAAGGTTGTATACTAAATAATGCAACCGATCTGTATTAAACTCTATTAGTTTAATGTAAAGTTTCACATGCAATACACATTTTTTTGTAGCCTGGTCTAAATAAACGATTACGTAACTTATTAACGGCAATTATGGGAATTACGTCCAGATTGCTAACATAGAGAAATATAGAATTGACACCGTCCGAGTTGTGACTTAAACAAAATATCGTGGTGTAAATATGAGATAATTACTGACTTTCAGCAAAGGGAAAATAAATTCGAAGCACTCTTTCCCTTTACAGAGCGTGACGAAGGAGCGCACCGTGAAGTTGCTAAACCAGCAGCGAGACATCAGCTTACTGGCACAGCAGATCCTGCACGTCCTGCGCTTCACGCACTGGGCGATCGGCAACGGCAGCAGCACCGCTTTGCTCTACAGCAAGAGATTAGTGAGTTACCCCGTTCCGGATCTAAACCACTCGCATGAAATGCTATTTTGTGTCTGCGTTTTTAACATGAGGGCCGTTCTTTATTTTAGAGTACCTGCAACGTTTATGCTAAAAAAAAATTTTTTTTTTTACAAACATTTAAAAAGTGGCTTCACCATTTTAAACCACATAGTAAGTAAAAGGTCCTAATATTTTATCAAGGAAGAACATTCCAATTAATTGAAATTCAGTCACAATTGTGGTGCACTTGCATTAACACTGAACGTTGGGCGCCCCGTTTCTCCCCTAGTGCAAATGTAAACATGACACCAGAAGTGAGAGAATTACTTTACAGCTGCCTTCAGTGTGTGACAGAGGTGTAAGTTCCTGATCACACCTGGCTTATCATGCATCCTGAGTGACGAGATGAGGCATAGCCGGCGCTAAGCGTAGGTGTGAACACATGATCGGATGTGTCTCAAAGCTGCGCCGTCATCTGATCGCTTGAGGCACGTTCAGTGGTGGAATTTTTGTTGTCTCGATTGCATCCAGACATGCGACGAAACACCACCTGATCAACGGCGTCACTGCCCCAGCCGGAAATTATATAAAGGTTGCAGGGGTTTTGCTATGGTGGATTGGTCAGTTTATAAGTGTGATTAAAATGGCTTTTCCTACACTTTTCCAGTGTTGTTGTGGAAGAGCTTCTTTCCGCGAGCTGTCCGTGCCCTTAATCAAAGTGGTAGCTCATAACATACACACACATTAGGGCTCC
>JAOUQX010000025.1:8371260-8385677 GCA_028566295.1 Liobagrus marginatus
GCCACCATCACCCTCCACTGAGCCACCATCACCCTCCACTGAGCCACCATCACCCTCCACTGAGCCACCATCACCCTCCACTGAGCCACCATCACCCTTGTATCGTACAATGTATTTGTGACCAATAAACTTGAACTAAGTGTAATGCTATAACGTTTATAACATAACCCACCAAATGGACTCGTGATTGGCTACGTTACACGCCACAACTGATTTTTGGCCCGTGTTCATTTCAAACCCTGCACATAATGTGTCTTGACTAAGCTTATAGTGGACACGTAAGAATGAGACATGGAAGACGCATTAGGACTCTTTTATAATAACAAATAAATGTGTAGTCCTTGGCACAGTAGCTGTACATTATCCAACCAAACGGTATTCGGTTTCGATAAAACGGCTGCTGCTTTAGTAGTATACTAGTTCAATACAATAACTAGTTCGTACACGGAGAACACAAACGAGTGTGACATGGGAGAAACACCACACCTGATCCGCGCTCCTCTGGGCCTGCAGATGAGAGTGCAACCGCCGAATGAGAGGCACTCCGTTACGCGACTGACGCTTCAGTAACCAATAATTGTGCAACCGCTGCATAAAATAGTTTTTCTTCTGAATAAGAATACCTTTAAAAACTTTGTTTAACCTGTGGATGACAAAACATACATGAATAAATCAGTTTAAATAAACAAACTTTATGAGAACAGAAATAAGTATATAACTTCTCATTGGTTATCTGTAGCATAATAATGAAGTTTTATTTATGAAGTCTTTTAAAGTACCGAGTACTAAAATACTTTCCACCCACTTCTGATACTGTTTTGCCCACAAGGTTGAAAGTCTTGATCACAACACCAGAACAAGATACAATCAGAGGACTGGAAAAGCTTTAAACAATCTGGTTTTGATAAGCTATAAAAAGATTGTGTTGGTGGTAAATAAACCAGGTTATACTGCAGTGTTGCTGATGAGCTACAAAGAACATACTGTGATTGGTCATTTGCATAACGCCAGTTCTTTGCATATTTGCTGACATAACAGAAAAGTTCAAGTTATTAAAACAGTGAAAGTACTGAATGTATGAATATGATTTCAGAAAAGTGTATTGTGACTAGGGTTGCGCCGATACGGATACCGAGCTCGTGTACTTGTACTGGTAAAAATACGCCGATATCTGACGTGACATGACGCAACTTACATCAATTAATTAATTCATGAATTAGTGTGGAAATATTTCTAAATGAATGATGACGTTTTCCTGTTTTATTATGTCCTTGGTTATTATGCTCTTTGGAGGTTATTGCTATATTCTTATATTCATTAGTCTAAATGTGTTGAGCTTGGAAAATTGCCACATCAGCAAACAACAAAAACAAACTAAAACCCGGTTACAGGTATCGGCAGTACTCGTATTCGATCCTTTGAAACTGGTAACGGTGTATCCTTTATTGTGGCCCACCACATTTCATTATATTCTTTTTATTTATTATATTGCCATGTCACTCACCTATGTGCAGGAATCTGGGGCACAGTGACGAGGGGTGTGGATGCTTTTTTGGACATTACTTCTGGGCTTTTCTTCCCCTTTTTCTTTTTCTTATTAGCCTCCTTCTTATTGCTTTGTGAGGACTTGATCAGCTGGGGACTCTGCGCATAGGCACTCATTCCTCGACTGGCCCGGCAACCTAGCACCCTTCCTCCATTTTCTTCGTCGTCCGAACCGTCCTTCTCAGGAGGCGAGTGGACCTCGCAAAATGCTGTCTTTTTTACAGAGAACGTTGTACCGTTGGCTGTGGTCTCTCGTACCGGCTCAATTTTCATAAAGAGTCCAGCCCGCTGGGCACACGTGACGTGGAATGCTGTGTAGCAGTTGGCTTTGTGGCACTGGATAGAGGCGCCGTGGCCCTTCTGTTTACACAGGTAGCACGTCAGCCTCCAGCGAGCTGCCGGGATGTTGTTTACACCCTCGATGGGCTCGAGAAATACAGTGTTTGCAAAGCACACCTCGGGAATCCATATGGCACACACCACATGTGCCCAGCGTCCGTCACTTGTCTGCTTGAATGCGCCACCTGTATTCGGGCACAACGCGCAGTCCACGGGTCGAGAGGGAGACTGAAGGCACCGTCGGCAAAGCCAAGGACCTTCGGGCACATATGGAACACCATAGCACTCCTGGTGCACGGCGAGATTGCAGACGTCACAGAACAGGATCACGTTGCTGTTGAGGCACTCGTCATCCAGGCACACGCAACAGAAAGCGTCTTCATCCACTGCATTCTGCGGGATTCTCGACTCTAAGAATGACTCCTTCTCTAGCCGGTCCATCAGGAGTTCAAAGGTGTCTGCAGATACAGATGGCTGGCCATCAGATGACCGTTTCTCATTCACCACCTCCAGCCAGGCCGCGTCCTCCTCATCCATGTCGTACTCTGCCTCGGCCTCTAGCTCCTCTGGTGACTTCTCTATGTAACGATAATAAGCAGTGGGGAGAGGTGGAGCATCGGTGGGCTCAAATGAATCCAAAACCCTAAAGGCGGGCTTTGGTAAGGCTGAGCAGTTATTGTGCTGCTGGGTTGAGTTATGCTGTGTGTGATGCTGTCTGTGTAAGTTCTGAGAGGAAGAAGATACATGTTTGGAGTCCTTTTTTCTGCCTTTCTGGCTTGTAGACCGGCGGCTTGGACTAGCCACAACGGTTGTAGATGTCTGCTCGCTGTTTTCTTTGTTGCTGTTGCACTCAGCCATGTCCTGTGCCATCATTTCATCCTCAGTGATAATGGCCAATGGGTCAAAGATGCTGATGCGGTGCAGTCGGCCATCCAGGTCCACCTCCACCATTTTCTGGGCCTGGGCGTAGGTCAGGGTCTCTCGAGTTGGGGAAAGTTTCAGTCTATAGGGGGAGGGCGAGCGGGGTTGGGTGCGCCCCCGAGCTCCACCACCTCGAGGTGTTGCAGCATCGCTTTTCCTGGTGCCCAAACCCCCGGGGAGGCCCCCTCTCCGGCGTGGCTTTCTCATGGACACCTTTACGCAGCCACGCCGAGCCTGGATCGAGGCAGACACAGAAAAAAATAAATACACATTAAAAAAGAATGATAATAGCCATTTCAGAGTGACAAACAGGGAATGTCGAGTTAAAAAAAAAACACAAAAAAGCTCCTGTATTAATTTAGTTGAAACATCAGTTTGATGGCAGCGAGTTCTATTACTAATTGCTAGCAACACTGCACAACACTAATCCAGTTTTACCTTGAGCATATGTAAATATTTGCTTGGTTCATCTGTAGTCCCGTAGTTCCAGTAAGACATGGAATTTAATTTAAAAAAAAATGTAATCCTATGAAATTTATCATAAATAATATATGTCCATTTCCAGATTAGGATTAAGGCACTTCTAAAACCTCTTATGTCTTTTATCTCGTCTAAAACTCCTAAACAGTGCTTGTCCGGATATTTCAGAACCATGATCGGTTTCATTAAACGACAAGTGAATTCATTTCTAAGGATGTTGCAGTAATTACACCTCCCACGCGCGGTCTTGATAAACGGCACGTGTTTGTTTACACTTATGAAGTCATGTGCCTTTAAATGCGATGCGCGCGCTACATCTTACCGGAAGTGGTAACAAATCCAGAGACAGGTTTCAAACATATAAGTCACTTTTTGACACACATAATTTACAGGTAATTTCAGAAGTACCCTTAATAAAATACCTCAATAAAACAAGCTTAATAATGGGAAATCACTACTCATAACTGATACCACGAAAAACAATAACAATTTGCACAGCTCGAAATCAATTTTTGAATAAATTGAGATGAAAATGGGGAAATTAGAGTATTGGGTAATAATAACAACATAAAAACGTGTATCAATGAGTTGCCTCGCATGTTATTAGGAAATATATCCATATCCTTAAAAAAACACAAACCTGACAGTGTATAAAGGAAATGAGAACTAGCAACATACCGTGTCGTTACGCACAAGAGGTAAAGCAATGCGGTCGACGATTACATCAAAAACTGTGTAGAAAATAACAAATAAAAGGCAAATTAGTTTAAAAAAAATTAGTGGACGGGCCGCAAGACAGTTCAACGAGTGTTTTTATTTTTGCCGTCTCTGGAGGCGGGACTTTGAAATTATGCCCATGGCCTCCATCATCTCGCCTTTTAATCTGCTAACACGACACTTATTTGAACATAAATAATTGGACAAGCTTGTCTGATACTTATGGCATCGCTGCTAATCCTAAATTCGATCCAATGATCGAGAAAGTTGTGTAAAAGTTGTTAAGAACGTATGACTTAAGTTAGATCGCCGCCAAAAACTATCATGTTTTCACAGCCCAGCCGCATTAAATCAGCCAATAATAATCCTCAAAGTGCACATCGAGTCCGCATCTGTCCAATCACAGTCGAGCTAAATAGTCACGATAGGTTGCGCGTGCTCAGTTCTAGAACGAGATGTCAGCCATATTAACGGTCTACCAGAACTTCAGGTAGAAGTCCATGGTAACAGGACCGGCTGGCAATGTTAACGATATATATTTGTGGCAGTAGCGTATTACAATGCATTTGCAAAACCTTGTATATAAAATGACGGCATATTAAAACCACATACGGTGAGGTTGGAAAGGGCTTCAGTGGTTAGCGTAAAAACCTGGACCAAACTCATATCAGTCTGTCCGTAAACGTATTATTCAGGCTAATGTTTTGCTAGTTGCTGAACTGCTGACTGACATTGACGAGTGCACGACATGATACATTTTCACAACACATCCACTGCATACGTGTTAAATACACTGCAAACATGCAAATAGGTACAGAATTACCTTCTCTTTAAACCAGAAACACCACAAATCAAGCGCGAGCTTTTGCCGAGCCTCTTTCTGCGCCCGCTAGCTACTATCTACTAGCAGATGGTTTTCCGAAAAAAAAGCCGGTAAAGATTCGCCGATAAAATTTCCCCTTAAATGTCCTCAGTCTTTCATGGTATATTCGTGTAAATGTCTTCCTGCGCTTATAAAGGCAACCATTTTCCTTTTACAGAAACAGAACAATTAACAGTTAAAATCTAAACAGATTTCTGCCGTAGTTTTTTTCTGACAAAGTGTAGCAGGCTAAGCTAGGCTGGTTATTTTCAGCCACATAATGTACCGACGTTGGCTTGCTAGATAGTAAGCTAGCTGATACAGAGGGAGAGAGCGGGGCTTTCAGTCAAGATAGTAAGAACACGCCCCTTCACAGAAAGCAGGCCATTACACCGTCTGTTTCACCTATTAATCATGTTGTAGGATATTTATTTAACGTCTCATAGACCAGGATATTTGTAATAAACATTCAACTAGCTGAGACCATACGTCGAGGCGTACACCAGCGGCCATGGTTCATAGGAAAGGTGCAGTGCCTGCTAGCTTCAACTGCACTCAATACAACTATTGCTAACTTGCAGCTGCAGCCAGAGATTTAGCCAGTTAGCACAGAGGCGCTGCATACCACTGAGGTAATTTTCAAGCTCAGCATCAAAGAGAAATGAGCGCGTTTATTTACGGGTAAATAAGTGAATAAAAGTCCACAAAACACGTCAATAAACTGCAACATACGTATAATAATAGGGTTTAAGAATTGCGTACATGAAAACAACAAATAGTATAAATACATTTCTATCTAGAGCACTAACACTAAGCTTCAGATAATAATTATAATGATTATTAATTAGAAAATAACTTACAATCTATAACGAACACCATTAATTATTTTTCATTATTATCGGATAACTTAAGTAGAAAAACATTTAAAATTGAATCCTGTACAACATTATTTTTTGAACCCTGTGCAACATATTTTGGTCAGAGAATACAAAAAAGTGGCAAAGTTTTTATACCTGCCAAATAAAATAATTCATCTTCAAAAAACTGATTCGTCCTGGTCAGTGTTTTAATGGCGCCAAAGTCCTGGAAACACTAGGCTTGTAAAGTGGGGATTCGTCTTGGATGGGATTCAAACCCATCTGTAAAAATTCTAGGGATATTCACACACTAATTCAGACAGCATGTTTTTTGGAAATGTGTGGAGAATCTGGAGAACGGTAAACTTAACACAGCCCCGACCTCATGACTGAACCAGGAGTCATGGAGTTGCAAGGTGGAAACAACACATTGCACCACTTGTAAAAAAAAAATTTTTTAAAATGGAAAAAAAGCATTTATATTTCCATTCAACGTCAATAACTGCTTTATTCCCATCAGGGTCACACTTCATCTGGTCTAACCCAGGAATGCTGGACGCATCAAAAACCTGAGGATGCTGCGCTTTTCATGATCAGCTATGCCATTGTACTACCTTTAAAGCAAACCAAATCAGGCAAATAAATGTTACAATTAGCATTTTGGGTCAAGATCAGATGTTTTTTTTTCTTATGACAAGCAATAATGATTATAAGGTCCCTGGCCATTTTAACAGAGACTCTTGTGCCCTGGAACTGCGCAAATGATCAAGTGTGCCACTTATTTGGCAGACGTACAATTCATAAAATCATGCAGCCACTCGTAATAAGCTGTAACGTTCTCATGAAGTGTCTGCTTACCAACAAAATGAATTGAATCTCCTGATCTCTACGTGCATGATTTCACACGTATAGTGTGCTGCTGTCACATGATCAATCGAATGGATAACTGCTAAAAGGAGCAGGTGTACAGGTGTTCCTATTAAAATGGCCAGTTAGTTAGTTAGCTAACTACAGTACACAATTACTTCCTGCAAAGTTGCAGATTTAAATCCAACCCAATAACACTTGGTAAACATGACCGCCAAATGAGGAACTGTACAAAATTTAATTTGAACACTACATCCCCTGCATATTATTCAATGGAATAGTTCAGATCTGTGAATACTCATATCTGTTAGCGTAACTAAACAATATAAAACAGTATATACTGTTTAAAAATGAAGACAATATAAGAACATAATGACAAAAATACTTGGAGCATTTTAATGAAGTCATTCATTTAAAAATGTGTCATTAAAATACTACATTACTGATTGTCAAATTGTATACTGGGTTCATTAGCGTTGGCAAGTGAATATTACAAAGCTATGCACCATAAACAGCATTCACATATCATTTTATCACATACTCTGCCTAATGACTATTACATATAGCTCAATACCATCATACAACGTCACTAATGTTTAAGGGTCAGAGGTACACAACCATACTGTTCATACCTGCTATGCTGAAAGTAATCACTTTAAAGTAAAGTTGAATGTAACAGAAAGGCCTCCATATCACACACCATGGTCTTGGACACCAAATGATAAGTCCACAGTCTCATGGCATGTACAATCAGTCATATTTCATGTGAATTGCTTTCCTCTGGACTATAGCAGAGGAAGATCCAGACACACCCACCACAGACGGCTTCAATTATTATTCTGCACTTATTTAATTCACTCTCCTGGTTTACTCCCTCAGACCTGTCAAGTTGTTACGTAGGTTCATGTCCTTAAACAATCAGTGCACAATGGGATATTTTACAATATACAAGTACGGACACTGCTGCACATATAATTGGCTCTATTCTATCTTACAAATAATAATAATAATAATAATGATATATACATATATTATATATACTATTATATACCATATATGTATATGGAAACTTTAATAGTCAAAAACTGTATAGCTCTCAACAGAGTATCTAGGCACTTTTTTGCCTCCTGATCACAAATAGCCACGATGCAACAGGTCTGAATCCACAAATCCAAATAATATCCAAGTAATGACACTTTTTTATACAACCTTTATATCAACCCTAAAAGAAAGGCTTTTCAAGGCAAAGAATGAAAATTAATCAGTACTGTAACAGCAGTACATTCTTAAGCCCACTTATCAGGTACACAACAAAGATACATTCATTACTGATTCATCATGGATTGTCATGATTGTAATAGGTTTACGTGTAAACATTTGCACGCCCTGGTCCTTTTGCACCAATCCTCTGCATCAAGGTGTGGCCGCGACATAGTGTAACATCACTGAGACATTGTCAGTGTGTTTCTCCTCTTCGAGTCTCTTCTTGGAAACGGAACGAAACTCTTCACTTCTTTAAACGACAATCCTGTTCGGAAGACATTCAGCAGATAACACCGTTACAGCTGACCCTATCCACTGATCAACAACAAATCAATGCATTTAAAATAAATTTAACCCTAATTGTAAAAATCACAATTTGGTATGAACACTCGCACGTGCACTTTCTTTCTCGTATTTTGCAGATTTTTCTAAATGACACAAAAGTCTACCGCTGATTTGCAAGAAGGAAAAATAAAACAATTAAACACGGAATAATTAGTGATTATCAGTGAATACCGATGTAAAAATGAGATATTTGATATATTCTGAATGTATATAGCAGGTTGTTCATTTTATGTTTACTTTGTAATTGTGCACTTACTCTTCCACTCCTCTAGGGGCAGTGTGGCATTGTCATGACTGTCATCGTACTGTTTAGGCTCTGGACAATCATCTGTATCTCTCAGGCCATCAAAGTAACTGTGGGCCAGTGCACCGTCAGCAGTGACCCGGGCATCTGTGTCTAAAACCAGCATTTTCTCCAGCAGGTTCACCGCTAAGACAAAAATAACAGTTTAGATGAACAAGGCAAAGAAATCTCATAGATTAAGACTAACTCACTGCACTAGCTCGAATTCACCCTACCAACCCAGGACAAGGTTTTACACACTGCAATCCTGACTAGTTGACTCTGATTCCAAAAAATGAGCTACGTCATGCAAGTGGCAGCTCATTTGAATAATGGAACAGCGGTGATGTACTTCTTATTAAGAACAGACTTGTAAGAAAGTGATGCAAGTTAAATAGGGATAGGGATACATGATAGGGATTAATAGGGATACATGATAGATCATACAGATATCGAAGGGTATCAGTACATATTCACACTTAATGAATGGGGGAAGTACAAAACGAAATATGCAAAACTTTCCAAGCTGTGTAGAAAACTGGTGAAAATACGCACAGCACGCAAAACTGACCACCTATTCCAATGTATGTGAACGAATGCTGCGACACGCACACAGTAGGAATATGCGTTTCTGCTCAACACAAATATAAGAGTGCTTATTTGACTTTTTCTGACTCCTGTCAGCTCAAATCAGTCCATTCTCCTCTGACCTTGAATATCAACAAGTCATTTTCCACTCAAAAACTATTGATCCCGAGATCAGTTCTTGTTTTATTTCTTAATGTGAATGTTACCTAAAGCTCTGGTATGCACTGAATTAGTATCATACAGAAAAATAACAGAGGGAATTCCCCCAATAGGAAGTGGTGGTCACTAGTTTGATGAGGGTATATGAAGAACATTAATAGAATACAGTGGTATTATGGTTTGTTAATATATTATAGGAGAATGTGGAGTGAATAATTACAGTAAATTAAATGTCGGTGAATTTGATCTTATTTATCCAACTTGAGCAGTTGAGGGTTAAGGGCCTTGCTCAGGGGCCCAGCAATGGCAGCTTGGTGGTGCTGGGAATCAAAACCACGATCTTCCGAGCAGCAGTCCAACACTACCACTTAAAGCTACCACGTCCCCCATTAAAAGTGGCCACTTGTTTTTGTGTCTGCTTTCTGCTTACCTTGTTCACTAGCCCGGGGAAACAGTGCAGAGAAATCTTTCCGAGGATAAAAGGGAAGGGATTTGACATAGTTTTTTGCCTGCGCGCGCGCGCACACACACACACACACACACACACACAAGGAATGGCAATACAGTAAGTCGACAATAATTCAGGTATCACCGCATGACCAAGATACAAACAGCATATTACAAAGTTATATTTTATCATTGTAAATTATTATTATTATTAGTGATAAAACAACGGTTGCATGTGTCTTCATTAACCAAAGTTCATAATAACACTGGAAATAAACTCTCTTACCTCCTGGCTTTCTAGTTTCTCAATGAATTCTGGGCCTGGCGTCCCTGTTACCTTCATGATTTGTACCAGTTGGTCCATGTCTGATTTTTAACGATTAAAGATTGCTATACGTATATATTAAGGGTGGCAGAGTGGTTATCACTCCTGCCTCACAGCAAGAAGATCATGGGTTCGATTCCCATCCAGGGTGTTTTTGTCTGGAGTTTGCATGTTCTCCCCGTGCTTGCGTGGGTTTTACCTGGGTACTCCGGTTTCCTCCCAGCTCCAAACACATGTGATTGGGCATAGATGAATTGGCTACTCTAAATTGTACATAGGAGTGAATGTGTGTGTGAATGGTTGTCTGTCTCTAAGTGTTAGCGCTGCGATTAACTGCTGATTGTACAGGATGTACCCCGCCTCATGCCCCAATTTATTTCTTTTCACTTGGACTCCAGGAAACATTTGTCCCACTGTAGGAGGCTCAAAAGAAAAAAAAAAGACATGCCAGTAATGACCTGAATTTCTCTGAAATGCTGGTTACACAATGAAAACTGACTAATATTGACAGAAATTGTTAGGGAAGGATACAGTCTTTTCCTTTGAAGAGTGTCTTTCCGTTGAACATTTCTCCCATTATGCACCCAACGGACCAGATATCCACTAAACAGCAGGCAGCAGTCACAATAAATGGGAATTTATTAGTAATCCAACACCTCTTTCAGATTCAAGCATTTGAAAACTTAAATCAAACTCCAAATAACATCGATTATAAAATTTCTACATTGGCAATTATTTGAAGTCCATCCGAAATCGCATACTTCCATTTTATACAGTATGCGGAAACAAGTACACAAGACAACTAGTACGTACGAATCTTTAATATGAAAAAAACCGTACGCAAAAAGATAACTCTTTCCGCCTGGAATTTGATGGACGTACACGATGGACACTTTACTATCCCATGAGCCCACTGGAGAGACGACTTGTCATATTTGAAAATGGCGGAAGTCGGTGACGCAACACTTTTCAAGTGTGTAAAGTAGCTTTATGAATAAAAAACTGATACGTATAAACCTTTGCTTCTACATTCGTAATTCATGCTGCTGATGTCATAGGTCACGTGACAATATCAAGATGGCAAATGTAGTCTGTCTGAATTTTATTCATACTATATTCAATGTCCTTTTTTAACCGTCAAGAGATACATACTAACTCAAATGTAGTACATACTCATATATGCTGTGCTTAGTTAGTGTATTATGAACCAGCCCTGAATATATATATATATATATATAAAATACAGGAGTGTTTTCTTGCCTGTCTGGTTGTAGTGCATCCAATTTAAGATAACTTCAGGCGCCCTGTACCATCTCGTCACAACATAACCGGTCATCTCTTGATCTGCATGCCTTGCCAGGCCAAAATCCAATATCTGCAGCCACAGATACAAGATCCTGTTAACAATCCTCTATCAACCCTAGTAACACCGTCACCCAATTATATCCTCAAAAAACATTAGTCAAAAAAGTTTCCACCCTTCCACTGCTTTCTCAAAAAGAGGTAACTGACCTTCAGCTCACAGTCTTGATTCACTGCTAAGTTGCCTGGTTTCAGATCCTGAAAACAAAGAGAAAAAAAACATTTTTTTTCATATAGATAATTGTTAGAATGGTTGCTCTTTGTCCTTTATTAAGTGTCCAGTCTTCTACACATAATAAAATAATACTGGACACCACAGTCTACTCACAATATTTTTGGAAAACATGATACAGGTAGTGCACATAGAGGCATAACTAGATAGGTGTGCCGGTGTAATATGATAGTAAGTGTGCGTCACTGTAAAGTACAATAACAACATTTTGGCACCATTAGAAATGTCTTACCCTATGTCTTACGTTAGATTGATCCCAGTGTATTCAATGTTATTTATACTCACTAAACTCAGTTGAGGTAATTGATGTTTAGGAGTATGATTACACCCGGCGTGCTACATTCTCTGCAGTAATCTTCCTGTAAATTAATGTGCCTTTTACTACTGGAGAACAAAGCATGGTCACCTGACACGTCCTGCATGTGCAATTCCCACCCACGAGTCGTTATTAGCAAGCCTGGCTAGCTAGCAAATAGCAGAAGCCATTCAAAAGGTCCAGCCCAAGTTCCCAAAATTGTACACAGTTCCACAATCTACGGAAATAGCTTTCCGTTGTGCTTATGTAGCGATCAGGGAACTGTGCAGAAAATAATGCTCCGGTGTAAGTTCTTGCTGTTGTTTCTGCGAGGTGCTTTTGTTGCATCACACCTGCGTGGCGGTGCAAAAATACAGCCAATTGTTATAAGTCTCTGGAACACCCAGCTAGTCCAGTTCTCTGCACACTAAGCAACCAGTAGCTGAGAAATCGGTTTTTAGGTTTCAGGCCCTTTCGGAAAAGGAAGTCTTCAATGTCCTGCTTTAATTAGAAAAGTCCACGCACTACTCGGCAGTCGTTCATTTTGTACAGCTGAACTCATTGTGCAACTTTATAAAAACTATCAGCAGTGAATCTTTACGACGTTTAAGCCGTTGACTCAATTTGGCTGATGTCATGCATTTTGTAGTCCTGCTTTGTGAAACTCCGAGGGCATAAGCATGGATACAACAAGTCCTGTACAGTTGTAGACATGCACAGACAGTGTCACGTCTAACAGGAAACACCTATCCCTTAACTTGAATGTCATGCCTAAGGTGAAACAGAATAGTTATGAACTGATTCAGATTATCCAGTTTTGCTATAGTGATTTACTGTACTGCATGATTACTTGCGTTCTGCACGGCCCTCTGAAAACCACAGATAAAAACTTTATAGCTCTTCAACCTAACATGAAATATTTTATTTGATTGTAGTATTTTTTTTTATTATAACCGATCAAGCATAACATATTATTGTGTTCCTAATATTGTGGCGGTCCACCTTTTGCTGCCAAAACAGTCCTGACCCGTTGAGGTATGGACTCCACTAGACCCCTGAAGGTGTGTATGTGGAATCTGGCACCAAGATGTTTGCAGCAGATACTTTAAGTCCTGTAAGTTATGAGTTGGGGCTCGTTCACTCCCCACAGCATTAATGAGCCTCGGCCGCCCATCATGACCCTGTTGCCGGTTCACCGCTGTTACTTTTTTGGACCACTTTTGATAGATACTGACCACAGAAGACCGGGACACCTCACAAGAGCTGCAGCTTTGGAGATGTTCTGACCGATGCTCTGTTGTCTAGACATCACAATTTGACCCTAAACTCGCTCAAATCGTTGCGTTTTTCTTTTCAGTACATTTTCTCAAAATATTTTCTCAAACTTGTGGTTATTATGTGGTGAAGGATATGAAATGGAAAATACAAAAATATATAATAATAATAATAAACCGATAATAAAATTTCAGATGAGCCAAACAGCGTTTGATTCTGGAATGAGATATTGAAATGAATATTAACCAACCACCTGGAACCCACTCACTTTCTTTACAGCCTCCCATTAGTCATGTGTTTGCCCGCATCATTGAATGATGCGCTCGCTTTAAGCTAAATACAGAATGTATTGAGGTCCAATTGAAATAAAATCCAACAATGTGCTCATGCACAGGTTCCCAAACATGGAAAATGGGTCTCATGGGATGTTTTCGCCATAGTTTGTTGACCTTACTCATGAACGTGAATAATATAAACCAATCCGTTATCAGACACTGTAATTTGTCAAAGTGTTTTTTTGTTAAACACAAAACGTCAACAAGACTTACAACAATAGACTTCGTTAGAAATAATGATAAAATCCAGTGTATAACGATTAAATAGAATTAAAATCGGAATCTCTTGCTTATCGTTTCACTTATTGGCTCTTTAACGCAACTTTATTTCAATGTGCTGAATCTGTGATCAATGACAGATGCCGTTCATTTGCTGCCAAACACTTACCCTGTGAATGATGCCAGCGCTGTGAATGTACTGTAGGAAGACATTAAAAAAACACGAGTTAGTCTTCAGCAATTAGTCATGGTCAGTGCTTCGTTCTGGCTGGTTTGAAACTATTTTTGTTGAAGTTTAAATAATTTTTCAAGATTGTTTATTTAGCAGCTGTGTAAAACATGGTGAATACACTATTTAAAATAGAGGCTGCCTTTCCCGTGAAATAACAGTTAGCAAAAAATGTTAAAAAAAAAAATAGATTTCAAAGAAATTACATTTATTTAATGACATTAGTCAGACGATCTCTATTTACAGATAAGGGTCTTTGATAGTAGCTCCAGCTATAAAGCAAATCGCAGAGTTACACATAATACATACAGACAGAGTACCAGGCATAATATTATTACACCATTCCTAATATTGTGCCGCTGCAAAAAACGGCCCTGACGCATCGACACTCGACATCTGAGTCAGTGATCAGAGGATCGGGGGTTCGAGCCCCGCTCCAGACATGCTGCCATCATTGGGTCCTTGAGCAAGA
>JAOUQX010000025.1:8769273-8780836 GCA_028566295.1 Liobagrus marginatus
GGGCCTTGCTCAAGGACCCAATGATGGTGGCTTGTCTGGTGCAGGGCTTGAACCCCTGACCCTCTGATCACTGACCCTGAGCCTTATACCATTGAGCCACCATCACCCTGTGTTCTGCGGAAGATCGTGTTCTGTTGACGACCCGTCTGCAACAGGAACATGGGCGAACATGTGCTCCTCTGAGACATCTTTCTTACATTCATGCTGCTTTGGTGCAACCAAATGAGATGTTCTGAGATTCAAGTTTTTAATAACAGATTGTGTAACGCCCACAAAAACAAAGGTGGCTACGGCTTTGAGCTGCACATGGTACAGTGGAGCTCAAATCTCAGCAATGCCAACTACTTGCTGTAGGAGCTTTAAGCAAAGATCTTAACCTGCCCAATCGTCTCAGGGTTTATAGTTCAAACTTTGTCTACTATAAATGTGGGTTGGCTTTTGCTTCTTCTGTTACTTCAAACTTTGAAGCCCTGCCAAGTTACATGGTTTATTTTTGTCTCCGTTTATACCGCTACCCATGAATCTTCTTGATTTCATCGAGTTCAACAGTGGTACTTATTCTTCTTCTTATTATTATTAATTCATTCATTGTCTAGCGCTTATCCTCTTCACACACGCACACACGCACACACACACACACACACACACACACACACACACACACACACACACGCATTCACTCGTTTGGACAATTTATGGTAACACATTCACCTATGCCCAACCAAATGTGTTTGGAGGCAGGAGAAAACCGGAGTACCCTGGGAAAACCCACACGAGCACGGGGAGAACACGCAAACTCTACACAGAAACACCTTGGACAGGAATCGAACCCATGCCCTTCTTACTGTGGTGTAGGAGTGTTAACCGCATTATTATTATTATTATTATTATTATTATTATAGTATAGTATAGTGTGTATATATAGTATAGTATGTTGTTATTATACCTTATTCATTCCAAAGAGAATTTGGGTAGTTTTTCGTATCCCAGCTTATTAAGAAGTTGGGGTCAGAGCAGAGGGTCAGCCAGAGCCTGCGGTGCCGCTGGAGCCGGCGGGGTTATGGCATGCCTTTGCCATGCTTAAGGGCCCTGTGATCATAACTTGCGAGTTCCTAGGCTTGAACCCCGACCTTCTAATCACTGACCCAGAGTCTTAACCGACGTGCCCCAACATCCCCACCACTTAGTGGATGTATAAGATCTGCTTTCCTTATGTCCAGACCAAATCATAGCTATAGATCTAAAACAAGTAAGAGAGTACACTTTTCTTGACGCTCACAATAGACACAATTATTTGTTTGATTTTTGTAACGTGGCTTTAGACTGATTCTGTCGCTTCGCCAAAGCCAACATCATCCTGTGGCGCCCGAGGTCTAAACGCGGAGGTTCGGCTTTAAACCTGGAGCCTTTTTCATATTTTAGAACATTGCGAGGAGTCGAACAAGTCTGTGAAAAGACTTAACTCAACCCGGAGTTTCCCCCTACTTTCTTGCCTCCTGCTTAGATAAGCACAGGAGCTCTACTTTAAACACAGCGACGGCAGTGCGCCGCTGCATCTGTTTGTGCACGTCGGCGTGTAACGGCGCGAGGACGTGTGAATCCAACGTGCAATTTCCTGCAGAGTTAAATCCTAGATTAAGTGCAGTTTGATGTTCGGCCTGCCTCAGGATGGAGGGGTTATAACAGGCTTAGACAGGCATTCAGGACACCTCTTTTAAAGGCACAATTTTTCTTTAACCCAGTTGGAATGGAAACATTGCACTTCAGGACGTCTGGAATCTCTTTAGGACTCTGCTGCTCTTTGCGTCCTCTTGCTTTCATGATTCTTTGGCCCAGTCCCTGGTTTAGTACCTGGGCAGCAGGCTGGAGTGATCGCCGAAGCCTGACTGTGCTGGGGTTTGTGACGAGCATTTGAAAGTGATTGAGTAACTCTCTGCACCCACCGGTCTTCGGTGTGTCAGCTGGTCAGAAGCCCGAGTCTGATTTCCAAAGGATCCGAGACGCCGAATGAGGGGGGGCATGTCTGGCCTTGCTCCAGTTTCATTGTGACTGACTTTCTCTTACATTTACATTACGTTTACATCTTTGGCATTTGGCAGACGCTTTTCTCCACAGCGACCTACATTTTTGTTATCCATCTGAGCAATTGATGGTTAAAGGCCTTGCTCAGGGGCCCAGGCAACTTGGTAGTGCTTGGGACTCAAACCAGAACAAGTTTTCTGCTTTCTGTTGGGGAGAACAAGAGAGTTGGTTGAGAAACCATCAATCAATGGGTTAAAGATACATAATGTAAACACTTCCTTATAGAGAACACTTAAATTAAAGCAAGCGACAGGGCGTGTATTTATTACGTACTAATTATTCCAATATTTTGACCTATGTCACTATTATGAAGCCGTGGCTCCTGATTATCCTGGAAGTGGTAGTTCATTGGTTAAGATGTTGGATTTGCTAAACCGAAGAGCATGGGTTAAATTTCCATCATCACCAGTCCCCTGAGCAAGGACTTGAACCCGAAATTGTTCAGCTGGATTAAAAAATGTACCAATTATATAAATATTATGGCCTGTTATATAATGAATGTAAGTCGCTCTGGTTAAGGGCCTCTGCCGGGATGCTATTAATGATCGAAACGATGTTTCACGTCAGCATGACTTTCCCCATCCTGCCCCATTCGCCCGCTGTCAACATTCCGAAGGTTATGGAAAAAGCTTTTTCGGAATGTCCAGAACAACACCGAGCCAGCCTTTTGCCTTTTGCCTTGTGGCTCATTTACCACACGGTCAATGTGCTAAAGATGTTTCAGTTCCACCCGACCAACGCACAATTGATATTTTCAACCTGTAATTTTGGTGCAGACGGATATCCGAAACCCAGCAGAACATGATAATTGATGGGCGGTTCCCGATACTAAACGTTCTGCGTATTCCCAACGTTGTAATTACTCTATTGTGAAAGTACCAGCCTACTTGTGTCGATTGGCGTAACTGGTGTTTCCAAGTAGCTGAGTAAAAGCGCATACGCATGACGAAGGATGTTACGGCCAGCGACGCGGATTACGAGAAACTCCCCAGAGCTCGTTGGCGGTTGAACACAGACTAATATATCCGGCGAAGTAAAGTATTGGTGTAGCGCACAACCCAACAAAGCTCGGTCTGTGGAGGACAAATGTGTAATAATGTAGCAGGTGGTAAAACACAGGCTTGCTGCAAGATATTTACTTAACCTTTTCTCCAGCGCAGAGCAATTAAATCGCATAGCTAGACGTTTAGGAATGAGGAGAAGTCTGTGCCATGGGCCCGAAAGCCAGTTAAAGCCTTTGATGGGGCCGGGCGATGTGACAATAAAACAATTATCATGATAAAATGTTCCATATCATTCGATATCGATAATTTTCACGATAAATGTCGCGTCTTTGAAATTTAATTGCAAGTGCTGTTAATTGCAGACAGTTATGTGGTTTTAAAGGACTCGCTGTCACAACATGACATGAACACTCGCTAAAGTTGATTATGAATAAAATCAATCTGAATATAATAAAATCAGATTTATATACTCTCTAAAAGATCTATTACGGTAAGAACCGCAATATGATACGGCACCTGTTACACGGCTCTGACTGCAAATGTAAAGTTAAAGTGCTTTAAGTAGATTTAGATTCCATAGCGCGTGCAGATCACGGAAGCCTGTATGCTAAAAACAAGCGCAGCGTTAATGTAGCGTTAGCATAGGGCCAAACATAATACCGAGCATACATCACACCGTTATCGAGGAAACTTATAGCGTCATAATTATCTTTATCTTTTTATCGCCCAGTCCTTAGTATATATCGAGGGCAATTATCTCGCAATAATTATCGTTATCGTTTTATCGCCCAGCCCTACTAAATCCAGCATTTACTGAAGGGTTATCGATTTATCGAAGGCAATTATATCAGAACAATTATCATTTTATCGCACAGCCCTATTAAATCGAGTATTTAACGAACGGTTATTGATTTATCGAGGGCAATAATATTGCGATAATTATCGTTATCATTTTATTTTATAGTTTTTGAGGGCATTTATATCACAATAATAATCATTTTATTACCCAGCTTTTATTGTATCGAGTATTTATATTGTATTATTTTATTAAAGAATTATTGTTATTGTTTTATCGCACGCCCCTATTATGTCCAGTATTTATCAAACCGTTATCGATTTATCGAGGGAAATAATATCGCAATAATTATCATTATCGTTTTATTTTAGATTTTTGAGGGCAATTACTTCACAATAATAACCATTTTATTACCCAGCTTTTATTATATCGAGTATTTATCGAACTGCTATCATTTTATCAAGGACAACTGTATCAAAATAATTGTTGTTTGATTTATCACACACCCCTATCATATCCAGTATTTATCAAGCTGTTATCGATTTATCGAGGGCAATAATATCTCAATAATTATCGCTATCGTTATATCGCCCTAGCATATTGTTTCGATTGAAACATTTCCTGTTCCAGTCTTTGAAAACTCGTCATGCGCTACGAGGAATCACTAGCATGTCTTTTGCGCAGACGCTTATTCACACACTCTGTACCGCCCTTTTCCCATGACTGTTAACGCATCTATTAGCTAGATGGAAAGGCATTAATCATTCGGCATTGTTTAAAAGCGCTCTGTCCGCGCGCACACACACACACACACACAGATACACACACACAAATATGCACAGCACTTAAACCCCACAGGTCAAAGGGCAAAGGTGGGTCACAGGTTAAGGAATGCTGGGTAAGATTTTTGAAGGTGCAGCAGAAGATCTGTGTGTGTGTGTGTGTGTGTGTGCGTGCGCGTGTGTGGTTTTCGGATTGAGATGAAGCAGGTGCTGAAGGTGCAAAGACGGAACAAATCCAGTGCGTCTGGGCCTTTCTCCTCCCTTTAGCCCCATCTGAAGAAACAGGATAAGGGCTTTAATTGAATCACACACGCCTTTTGTTTGCTGCCTACGGTGCAGCGTCTTTGTCTTCTAAAAGGATGAATTTGGTGCTCGAGGATTTCGACCTCATTTTCGAGGTGTGAGTGTAGCGAAAATGCCCCCGCCACCCCCCCACCCCACTCCACTCACCCCATTCTGCTCTTTTATGTAAAATCGATTACCCTCGAAGTGAAAGAGTAGCCCACTTTTCAAGACGAGCCCAAGCCCGTGCGGACGGAGCACTTTTTAAATGCGGCAGATGAGAAAATAATGCTTTAATGTCTTTTTCTATTGTTTTTCTCCTCTCGAATTTGATGGAGGAGACTTTTTTTTTTTTTCCTCCTCCTATTTCGCCTTGCACCTAATCCTCTGAACGCTGTGGGGCACGGAGAGTTGCTGAGGGCAACACGCTATGACAGATCTGTAGCAGGGCTGAGTGTTAGTCAAAGCAGTCTCTGGATATATATATGGGTGTGTATGTGTGTGCGTGTGCGTGTGTGTGTCTGTGTGTGCTGCATAAACAACAAAAGTGGCAGCAGCAGCGGCGGCACATACTTGGAGCATTGAACATGAATCATAGGCGGAGCTTTTCTTTTCCACCATATGGCATAAGCTGTTAGAACGCTATAACCCAAGTGTGATGGAGTCGAGGGAACATAATGGTGTAGATAGTGGAGATGCATGACGGTAAAAATAATAGCGACGAGCACAATACGGGGGGGGGGGGGGACAGAAGTGTTTTTAAAACCATGAATAAGCATTAGCTCATCCGTCGTTTTTGCCACTCGATTCTGAAACGTGTGACGTTACCTTGGAAACGGATCATGCCACAGTGTGGCGGTGGAGGAGGGGCCTGACATGGTGCTCACGGTCTGTAAAGCGTTTGTGGAGCAGATCAGTGGCGTATATATGATTAATTAAACATGCATAAAGGCATGAGCGAGATGGGGATGAATACACGTCATGGTGCTGACGGAACCTTAGATCTAAACTGGAGTGTGACTCATTTGCACTCAACACACCCTGCAATGCACCATGTTCCCTCAGATCCTGTAGAAATGTTCGACTTGTCCAACCTTCTCTCTGGGAACAAGGGGCGGATCAACGCATCAAGACTTTTCTCTGTTCTGGTACCTGTGGGCGGGGGCTAATCTACAGTATATAAATATCCCTCAGATATATTTGAATACTCGAGTGAACCAGCACCGATAGACTGGTTAAAATCCATATCTCAGAAGTTTTATAATAGCAATCTAAAAACAGTTAGCGAAAAATGTAGCAAAACAAACAGGCAGCTGATCAAACGGTCCGAATCCGGCAAACAAACCATAGTGAACTCAACAAAACTTTTTGGACTCCTGCCTCACAGCAAAAAGGCCATGGGTTCGATTCCTGCCCAGTGTGTTTCTGTGTGGAGTTTGCATGTTCTCACCGTGCTTGTGCGGGTTTTCCCCGGGTACTCCGGTTTCCTCC
This sequence comes from Liobagrus marginatus, assembly GCA_028566295.1. NCBI lineage: Eukaryota > Metazoa > Chordata > Actinopteri > Siluriformes > Amblycipitidae > Liobagrus > Liobagrus marginatus. Next base: position 8,775,711 of record JAOUQX010000025.1, read on the forward strand.
TGACTCCAAACATGCGATTGTACATAGGTGAATGTGCTACTCTAAGATATCCATAGGAGTGAATGTGTGTGTGAATGGTTATCTGTCTCTAAGTGTTAGTGCTGTGATTAACTGCTGATTGTACAGGATGTACCCCGCCCTAACTCACACACTAAGTTATCTGGGATAGAATCCAGCGCCACCTAGACCCTGAACAGGATAAACGCTAGATAATGGATGAATAAATGAGTAAATAATAGTTAATTGAATAATACTTCATGTTGTCCGAGCGTCAGCCTATAGAAACTTTTTTCTAGGAGACCCCCATTTGAACCCCCATTGAAGCATTTGTACTGTTGACATTTGGCAGACATCTTTATACATAGCGACTGAATGTCATTTCTACAGCTGAGCAGTCAAAAGTTAAGAGGCTAAAGGGCCCAGCAGTGGCAGCTGGGAATTAAACCCATGATCTTCTGACCGCCAGTCCAACACCTTAACCACTGGGCTACCACTTGACTTGACCCCAGGCAGAAAAAAGTTATACATCATATAGTCTAAGCCGGGGTTTTACTTCTGATGTAGTCATTATCCTTACAAGCAGGTTTTTCCTGTCAACGTTTACTTAAAAAAATTGAAACAAACTTTGTGCTTAAATGTAATGAACTTTTTTTAATTCATGTCGTGTGTAATTCTACAACTAGCCCGCACTAGGACAAGGTTTTTAGCGCTTGGAAAGTCAAACTATAGGCCACATTGCTATTCATGAATAAATCCGTTGTTCTTGCTTGTGGGAACCACCACCATAATGAGATTATTTTTTTTAATATGTATATAGCCAGAATTTGACCTGCGACGATCATTTTAAGTGCGTTTGTGATGGAAAATATCGGATGCTAGCACGCAGAACTACAAGGAGATTTTTCCCTACGTATCCTCACTAAGATAACAAGATAACGAGCTTCATGCTATGAATCATCTCCCTGATTCAATCAAAACAAGCCTTCGGTGGGATCATATTAAAACCGATTTTATGATGACGCCACGTATTTACTTGTGTTTTACTGCTTTTTCAAACCCATGCATCTTAGTTCTATATCCGTTTGTCTTTTTCTTCGTTCTGCCAAAAGCGATTCAGATTGATTTTTAGATCTTTTTTCGATGAAGCTGACCCAGAAACCGGGAATGCGTTTTCGATATCCGTGCAAGCTTGTATTTTGTTGTTGTTGATTTTCCGCGCTCGTGTGTCACATGGTTGCCGAGTGATTACAGGGAAGCTCATCTTCTCTAATGGTGACACATAATCCAATTTTCAGGCCACTATATGTCCGTCCATCTTCATGACTCTATTGTAGATGATTTTTTTTCTTCTTCTTTTCCAACCCCCGGCCTTCTTTTGTTTTCCTTTTCCCCGCCTTTTATCTTGACCGATAAATGAAGCGCTCCTGGAGATAGTCCGTTTAGCTGGGCTGATCGGGATCTGGCCAGAAAATCAGCACAGCATGTTTCTTCTCTAATCCCTCTAGTCCCCCATAATCACAACACACACTCACACTCACACACACAGTCTTCGGTTTGTCTGCCCGGTCATTAAAGATTCCACAAAGCACTTAAATCTTCTCCTATTTTTAACAGACCATCTCGAACCCGATGTTTTTGTAGCGTCCTAAACCGTCGGACGTCCCAGATAAGTTTCTTCCATTTCTCCCTCAAAAGGCGAAACTTTGCCTGAACTGCCCCTATGCTCTGGCTCTTAATATTTCATCGTAATAAAGCCTCTTATCTGCGTCCGCCGTATCCTTTCTTCATTAATCAGAAACTAAATCCGACCGCAAAGACATTGTGCCGAGTTTATACGCCGTACAATCATTCAGGCTTTCAGGACCCCGTGCTTTTGTTCAAACAAACTCCTAATTTGATCCCAAGGAGTAGCCAACAATAAAGGAAGGCCATCTTCCTGTACTCGGGATGAGCGACAATGGGGGCGGTGAACAAGAGGAGAAAATGAACTCCAGAGCCACTTAAGGAACTCCTTTCATTTGGCTCTTGAAATTGGCGCTCGACAAGGATTTCAAAAATCGATACGAATCCGGCATCACAACAAACCAAAATGGCCTCCATCGTTCCCGTTTTCCTCGCATCGTTCGATCAATGAAGGCAAAATTGGCCCATGAACAAAAATCTGTCCGGCTCTCAGCACACCGCGACGACTCTACAGCGAGCTAATTAATAGATAGATACGCTAGTGCAGTTACCTTGGCACCCTTAAGAGTATTGAGGAAGACGAAAGTGGGGGAAGGTACAATTTATCCAAATTCCAATTACCCTCATCTGCGCCGTTTGATGTCGCGCTTGGGTCAGCGCTCAGCAGGCAGTGTAAGCTCTTTGCATTTCAAACACTTCAGGCGAGAAGTGTTGGTAAGGCTTCAAGCAGCAGGCAAGAGTGTGTGTGTTTCAGCCAGGTGTAGACAGAGCCATGTTTAAATTTTTGGTGATGCCATTTGACTTGCAAAACTTGGTCTGAAACTATGCAGCGTCTTTGCAGCCTGTACACCAGCAAAACAAGAAGCCTTTATTGGTCATGTATACATCACAACAATAGTGAGGTTCTTTTATTTGTATATCATGCCATAGGAAGTTGGTGTCAGTGCTGGGAGCAGCGTAGTTTATGGGTTCAGTCGTTGCAGTTTGACAGTGCTGGGCCTTGAACTACCATACGACCTTCCATACGACAAAGCAGCATCTTAACCTAAATTTCAGCCATTAGTCACTCACTAGTTCTACCACTGACCCAATGACTACCATTACTAGTGCACAGAACCTACAAAAATTGGTTACACACCTGATTCGGCGATTTACTAATCAGTTGGATGTGCAGAAAACAACTCCCCAAAAATCAAATAGTCGGGAGAAGGGTGGGTCCCCCAGGACAAGGTCTAGAAACCTGTGCACCAGTCTGACGAACTGCAACTGCCAAGTGTGCCTGATGGAACCAGCTCCTTTTTTTTCTTGCAACAGGTTCAGCATAACTATAAACGGCAGAAAGGGTTGGGGATGGCTGGCACTTTTATAGTAGGTGCTGCTGCCTCTGGCTTCCGTCAAGATGGCAGGCTATTTTGTTTAACCAGACCACTCTGAGGTGAGAAGCGTCTCTGTTTTGACTTGCCCAAAGGACTGGTTGTTTGGCGTCAGCCACCGGCTCGAGTGCATTCTCAGTCGAGCTCCGACCCGTTTTTTTTTCTTCTTTCCTTTCCCCATAAATGGAAGAGTTGATGCGCTAAGAGCTGCGTAGGTCACGGTGGATGACCCAAATAGAACGGCTGGGTTTTTAGGAAAGATCTTGCATGCTGACTCACGCTTTTAAAGGCGACCCGGGCGCCGTTGTCATAAGCGTATCGTTACTGTTACGGTACGATGCTTGCCTTTCAGCCGCCCTGTGGTTGTCGCTCAGTCGGGATCAGTTTAGCAATCGACTCTCTTTTGCAGACGTGTAAAATGCAGATGGCAGCCGATGGAGATAAAACGATGCGATAAGCCGCCGCCGCCGCCGCCGGCTGCCAACGCAAAGACACTACAGCTGGTGCTGCATGCATTGACAAACTGCGGCTCGAGTCAGTCATCTTCCAGAACCTTCTGTCCCGTTGCTGCTTGACTCACGAGCTCCAGCTTGGCCCTCATTTTCTGACACCCAATATGGCAGCCCTCGACTAATTGTTGCCACCTTGTCAACCCTAATTCACAGACTAACGATGCTCTTCACTTTGGGTCAATGTGGATTATGAGGAGGCACTCCGAATTTGACGACACCACACCTGCACTCAGTTTTCTTTCCTTTTCCTTTCCTCCCTTACTGAATTAATATTCGTTACTCCGACTCTCAAACGGCATGCCGCTCGAGCTGTGCTTCTCCTTCCTCTTTTATCCCTCTTTCTTTCTCTCTTGTTTTTTTTTTCACCGATACTTCAGAGGTGTTTTGCGTTAAGACTGCACTTGCTCGCTACACTAATTAACACTGTAAGGAAACACAAGTCACTAATGATGAAGCAGCATGGACTCGAGAGAATGTACGTGTTTACGCGTCTGAACGGCGGTACGTGCCCGCGAGCCGGGGTGGTTTATAGCGTCATTAAAATATAATTGATTTCTATTTTTCATCCAACGATGGAAAAAACCCAAACGCTACACCCAACCTCGCTGTCAGTAAACAGTAATTTAAAGCGCTGCTGTCGGCGCGTGTCTTTCTGAACTCTGCCTTTTTGAACTCCTCTGAAACTCTTTTTCTGGGTCAGCCCAAGCACACGGCGCGACGTCGCACAGTGGGCCAATTAGAACACTCCGGAACACCACATCTGTCGGTGAAGCTCAGGGAGAACTGTGCGGCACGACGCATCCTATATGAAAATGAAGTTTGTTTCGGTATCATACAACAGGAAATTCTTTCACATTTGACGACTCCACTGAAATAGTCCCATACACTTCATTCAATGCATTATTCCTGTATAGCACAGCGATCCGAAACTTTTTTTTTTTTATCCATTTCTAGATACATTTAATGTTTGACTCTTTGAAAGTTGGTTCATGTTACCACTTGCGTTATAGCAGCTGTACAACTCAAAATTGCTATGTTAGGAAGCGCTGACACTGGGGAACTGGTTCTGTAGCTTGGTGTGTAATGTGTTGGACCGCTGATGGGAAGCTCATGGGCTTAATTCCCATGGCCACCAAGCTACCACTGCTGGACCTCTGAGCACGGCTTTTAACCCTTAACTACTCAGTAGGAGGCAAAAATGAGGGAGAAATATTATCCAAGTCCCTCTGGATAATCAGTTCAAGTGTCTATTACTAATAACTGGGAGAAACCAGTTAGTTGAAGAACTGAAGAACGCAGGCTTCAACTTTTTCTCTCTGTTCCCATCAGATCCGAGTGGACGGCGTTTCTCCGCCTTCCCAGAATGTGCTGCTGTACGAGACTGTCACAGTGGTGGAGGGAAGCCCAATCCTGCGGGACATGGTGTTCAGTCCGGCTTATCAGTACACCTACTTGCTGAGCGACAAACAGGTAACAGCTGCTGTGTGTGTGTGTGTGTGTGTGTGTGTGTGTGTGTGTGTGTGTTTGTGTGTGTGTGTGTGTGTGTGTGTTTGTGTTT
>JAOUQX010000025.1:8978354-8989499 GCA_028566295.1 Liobagrus marginatus
TCTCAATTCAATTCAAAAAGTTTTATCTTAAAGAATGAAGGCATCTGGTGGCTGGAATCTAAAATCATAAACTCGTTAAATCTGCATTCAGATTTATATCCGGATCCATTCTGGGAAAAAGTGAATGGTTTTTTTCCTCTTTTCGCATTTCGTGTACACTGAAAAAGGAGTTTTACGGGGGAAGGGGAACACTCCAAAAAGGTACTAGAGTATATTTAGTCATGTGCCCCAGTCATGTGACCTATTCAAGATGGATGATGAACTGCAACATCATAACCATGTGCACTGTAGTGATGTGAAGCGTTTGAAACATTTCAGTATAAACAGAGCGCATCTGTTACAAATATTGAGATCCATCTGTGGAATTAATGTGGGTATAAACCAAGTGGGACTTTGGGAAAGAAATAAAGTTTTAAGAGGTCATAAAAAGCATGTAAATCAAATACTCATTTTCCACACTGATTGCCATTTCTATTAGTATTTAATGTGTGCTTAGTTAGCTAAACACTACCACTAATCAGGGCACATACCAGTAATGGTCACCATACAAGAACAACTGCCTTCTAGCTTGCTAATGTAAACACAGGGTGACTTCTGGACTGAGAATGAAGCGGAATCTGAATAATATCCAACAAGCCGTCCATCTATTTTCTCCAGATGGTCAAGGATATTTTTCTAATTAGCGAGTTATCGTGGTGGAAATTTTACTTGTTCTCCTTATTCTTTATCGTCTGTAAAGCTGCTTTGGGACCATCTATAGTGTCAAAAGAGCTTTATAAATAAAATTTGAAATGAATTGAAACTTGGAACCCTTAGCTTAAGCGATATTTAGCATCAAGTTCAAACAGTTGCCCATAGGGTTGAATGAGGAACTATCAATAACATTTGTTTTACAAACCAAGTTTTATTCAAACGTTTATTATTGAGCACATTTGAAATAGTTAAATATCTACTATCTAAATATAGCATTGATACATTATTGATCAAATTGAACCCCTGCGCACGCGTGATTTCTTGACACTGAACTCGATAGCTAGCTTTTCTTTACTTATTACTTACTTATTATCGATCTAACCATTACATAACTGAATTTCTACGTTAACAACGTAAAAACGTGCAAATGTTATTCACGTAATGTCACACACACACAGACCCCATGCTGACCGAGTAACAGTAAAGCATTAACCCTCTTTAATGGCCCAACGGATAAAGTGACAGGAGGTCCACTGCAATGAACCCAGGCTTTATGAAGGGTCTTAAAAACGAACTTGGTACCTACGTGACAGAATGTTCACAAAATGTTTACTTTAACCCTTAAATGGGTCTGTTGTGTAGATGGCTTTTATATTATGAGATCAGTTTATACTATGATGTGATCCTCATATTAATTAATACTTCACCTCATAATATTACAACATATTATTAAACCAGTTTATATTATTACGCTGTAGTACAGTTAATGAAGGTTAGTAAAAACATTACAATGGAAAATTACAACGTCTGAACATCAGAAGTAGAATGGGACGGGAGAGTACCTGGGTTCTGGAATATAAGAGTGGCAAATGATTGGGCGGGAACGGCGACGACATACAGGCACAAAAAAAAGTTGTAATCATGGAACGTACCCTATCTAATAGGGTAATAAAGGATGTACGCTTTGACTGGGTCCTTGTGGAGCTTCCATAAAACTCCCAGGTTTTAATTCTGTAGTTACTAAACTGGACTAACTACCTTTATTGCTTGATTTCTCCAACGACTGGATTTTGCTCTTTTTGATCATTGGACAGAAAGCATTAAAAACAATCCAGTTCCGTCTGTGGAAGTAATGCGAGTGAAACTCCAACGAGACGTTTGGAGGGATATAATGCTTGAAATTAAATCATAGACAGACGAACGAGTGCAAAGCACAGTATGCAACATGTAAATCAATTAACCGCTTCTCCACACTGACTAGCATTTTTAATTGGATTTAAAGTAATGTGTGTTTAGTTGGTCACAGGCCACACAACAGTAGTGGTCACTACACAAGAACAAGAAATTACAAGCAAACGGTATCTGGCTAGTATAAAAACAGGGTTACTTCTGGTCTGAGAATGAAACAGCACCTAAAGAATATCTATAATATAAATATCTATAAAATACACTTCTTTATTTTTCTTGATCAGTTTTCATGCTGCATTTGTATGTAAAGGGAACAGGCTTCACTTCAGTGCTTTAGACTAAATCAAACAGATGATACAAATGTTTTCTATTTAGTTAGATATTATGGTGGATATTACAAGCACCATGTGCTAAGATAATAAACCATTTATTATTATTTTGTGCCAATAGTTGTTAATAGGATTGAATTTAAATTCAAATGAAGCTAATTAACAATCATTTTAACCACGGCAATGTTAGAGAAAGGTTCTTTGCTAGCTACAAACACAATGCTAACTCATTCAGATTGAGCACTATTGTTTTCTTTCTAGTTGTTTTTCCATTAAGCGTTAATATTATATTAATAGCTAACAATTCGTGAGATTTGTCTTAAAACGACTTTAAATGTCAGCCGCTTTATTTAAGTGGTTATTGACGTTCACGTCTATTACGGGAGACTTGTTTAGCATGTTAACTAGCTAGTTAGCTACATGTGTAAATACCTGCTCGACTGTTGCCGGATCCTCTGACTGCAGTCTTGAAGCGTTCTCGTACTCATCTTCGCTGTTATAACCGGCGCCTTCCTCCTGATCGGAGCTTGGACCAACCCCACCGCCTCCAGACACCCCGGGTCCGGTCCCTCCACCAGCTACTCCGCCGGTGCAAGCCGCCTGACGCCGCCTCTTACTGAGACCCGGGCCGGAGCAGCAACTCCCTATTCCTATTCCGCCAGCACCGCCACAGCCTACACCACCAGCGAGTTCACCTCGAGCCCCGGAGATCCCGCTTCCGTCACCCGGCCCAGCCGGGGAACCAGAACCTACCGGCGGAGGTGAGGCCTGTTGCGGCCGGGAGCTCGACTCATTCCGCCTGTCCTCTCTGGACGAAGGCGGAGCGGTCTGATACGACCACGGCGGCGGAGAAGCTCTGGGCCTGGCGCCTGTTCGCACAGCGTGGGAATGCGAGTGAGGATGCGGATGTGGGTGCGGGTCGGATCCGCTCCGTCGGTCTGGTTCGTCGGTGTGATCCGAAACGCCAACCGACGAGCTGGGCTTCTTCTTGGGCAGAATCGTCATGTTGGCTAGCTAGCTGTCTATTTAAAGCAGATAGGGGTCGGGGGGAAGGGGAGGAGGGGACGAGTCCTCCGTTTAAACGTTTTGCGTTCCTCGAGAGCTAATGTGAGCGTATTCTTTGTCCACATACGCGCCCGTAAACGTTTTTATGAAAAACTGAACGGCTTTTTAAACGTTAAAACGCGACGACAGTCGGAACAAAAACAAAGCCACCGCTTCCCGTCCGTCGTCCGTTCTCCACTTTCCACAAAACATCAACACACGGGTGACGGCAGGCCTACGTCACTTCCTTTTTGCAGCAGTGTTTTTTTCCTGCTCCCCAGTGTCCTAGGCAACGTCCAGAATGTTATTGCGTAATAAATTATATCGCTGTCAAATTAAACTACGGCTTTATTAGAGTTTATTAAACATATACCACCCAATCAAAAAGTAGGCCAGTCCAGAAACTGCCCGCCGCCTTAATCGGTACTCCCGCACTAAATAGTAGGCAAGTCCAGAAAATGGCAACATCCTTTATAGCATACTACCACACTAAATAGTAAGCAAGAATGGCTCGTGCTACGCCTTTAATCTCATACTACCACACTAAAGAGTATGCAAGTGCGGAAATCCGCCACGTACCGGTATTTAACCGCATACTACCACACTAAATAGTATGCAAGCCATATTATGGCTTTGTTCTTCGCACTATACATTCGAGATTTATTGTAAATTATTATATATTATTAGGGGTCAAGCCATTAATAATATTAATATTAGGGTTAATATTAATATTATTATTAGTAGTAGTAGTAGTATTAGTAGAATACTGTTTTTGTAAAAAAAAAAAACAAAAAAAAAAACTTTTAATTGTTGTATTGTCATTTTTGACATTGTTGTAATGAAGAATATGATTATAACAACAACAATTATTATTATTATTATTATTATTTTAGGGACCTTATCAAATGTATCAGATATGTAACATTAGTATTGTGTCTCCACTTGCTAAGAATGTTAAATAATCACACTGGAAGATGATTGGACAGAATAAGGGTTAACAGGGCTTCCTATTGGCTGGCTGGCTCTCTGCGCTGGATGCGCACTCTATTGCACTTATTAGTTCGTGTGTGTAAGGCGCGCGCGCCAGCACGAGGAGCGTTGACTATGCTGGAGTAGGACTTTATCAACCTGCTCTGTGTTACTGTACTTCCTCAGTAAATACATTTATGGGAGACGAGTTCTTGAAGCACGAGCTTTATTGACACCGCACAAAGCAAAGAAGATAAAAGACCCAGAATTCATCTATTAATTCAACTGTCCTGAGGTGTTTACATCATGTGACGGCCCAAAGGGATATACTGCAGTACTACTTTTTGATGAGGAAAAATTTGAAGGAATCAATTTATTAATAATTTTGAAATGTAGAAAAAATGGTTTAAAAAAAACAACAAACTCAATAACATTGTGCATTCTTTTGCAATGTTCTCATTTTCAACTGTAGGGACATTGTAAGTGACCAGTTAGCCAGCAATGATGTTTTGCATACTGGTTCACTAAATTACAGGCCATGGAGACTGTGATTCTGCTGGGAGAACCCAAATGATGTTCATAAAACAAATATCATTTATAGTTTTATCATCTTGTTTTTCCTCTTATTATCATCACTATAAATCTTTCATGTATTTTATGACTTTATCCAGTCCTTGTGCATATATTATAATAAATAACACTCAAAAGGACGAATCCTATTGTAAAGGATAACAATTCTTTTCCTTATAATTCGACCTTTGTTTGAGGCTGCTAATAGGTGGTGCTGGAAAGTTAAATGGTGCACAAAAACAATATTTATTGTAGAGGCTGCTTTTTCTGTAGACTATTGCTGCTTTACGGGAACAAAGAAAGACACGGAGAAAGAAGTTGGGATAGAAAGTTCTGGGGTTCAATCGGTGGTACAGTTCATCTGAAAGGTGTGCGGTGGAGTTGAACAAAGTTCTACACCTTTCACACCAAACACAGCATGTCTACATGGAGCTCAGGGACTTTGTGCACAGGGGCATTGTCATGCTGGAACACTGTTTGAGTCTCTTAGGGCCAGTGAAGGAATAATGTAACGTTACAACATACTAAGACAATTGTGTGTCACTGACACGATCAGTGCACATTCTTACAGACACGCTGTTCTATTTATGATTTAATTTTTGCCATAATTGTTGTCATTCTTGTGTAAATGTTAGATACGAGGAAGGATACATCTTTGGTTTCTTGGAAGACGAGTAAAGAATTTTTTTTCCCCAGTTACTTTTATCAGCACGTCTACATTCATTTGCAAAATTCCACATCATAAATGACAAAACAAGACAATTCCACAATGACGACACGGCAACCATTTTGTGATATTAGTGTTTATTTGTTTCCAGTGTTTCAGCTTACACTCATCGTTGTTCTACTGAGCACAGACCATTACGCTTTAACAGTGTAAAATGAACTCTGACCTTTACTGGAAATATAACAATCGTCTCAGTCTATTACAAAATACCCTGCTATTTACTGCTAAAAAGCCAATATGCCAGCATCTCACCAGGTTCTCCTGCCACCAGAGGGCACATGGGGAGAGCTATAAACATCATTAGGAATGATGGAAGAGGACAAAGTCAGCAGGGATCGAAAGAGGGACCAAAAACATCTTGTTACCAGAACACACTCCTTTAAATGTCTGAATTCAGATGATTTATTTACATATGCAAAGTGAATCCTGTTAATAATGCACATTTTATTCATCATATTCAGAGTAAAATCCAAACACACACACAAAAATATATTGAAATGAATTTGGACAAATATTTAAAAATGTCTTTTGGGTTTATCTGATGATGTGTCATCTTTGGTTGAAATAATAATTGAAATTAAAACGGCGTATACATCCCTGCTCAACCCAGATTGAATTATGTTTTGTTTTTTTTGTGTGATTATTATTTTTGAAATATCAACACAACACATATAATGTATAGATTTCATAACTGCTGCTCATATAAGACTAAGACTTTTGAGCACTTCAAACACCCAGGATCAAAAAAGTGAATGAGCAAAGGCTCGTTTTATTTATTTCAATTTCCTTTTGTAGCATTTAAGAAATATTTATTTATTTGCTTGTTTTTGTTTGTTTGTTTACTCATTTATTTATTTTATTGCTGCAAATGGTAACGGAATGCTGTGCAATGAAATGAAAATCAAACTTCGAAATCTTTCCTCCGTTTCTGGCTCCAAAATCTTGTTATCCAACTTATCCCACCCACACCAGGGTAAGGATGTGGAATTGAATGGAGCAAAATCATCAACAGTGAAATTACACACACTGTCGTTAATGAAAATGCCAACCGCATAATAAGAGGGTGAAACACACTGCAGTGCTGTTTTGTCTCGGTACACGACATACTGTCATTTGCTGAAAAGAAAGGGAACGAAAAGCACTGATTACGAGGCTCATCGTTATGACGGCAATAATTCGGTTTAGTCGCGTGTCAGGAAATCGAATTAAGTCTCATATGAATGCCGTCAGAAAGCGAAAACCACTAGATGTCAGTAGGATACATATGAAAATCAATTGGCAAATCGGCTACACTTTAAATTGTGGAGCGGGGAAGAAAAAAAAAGTTGAACAAATGAAGGTGTAGATAACTTGTTATAATCTCAAGAGGATTTTTGCTCCGGTATAAATGACTGAAAAGCTAGTGTCGTACCTTTCTGAGTTAGAAATCATCAAATCTAGCAAAAAAATAACAATTATCCAGCATTTTAATATTACAGGATAGTGGGAACCTTTTAGTATTGTTGTTGTTGTTGATAATGATAATAATAATAAAGGTTCCAAGGATAGTTGGAACCTTTTAACGTTCCAACTATCCTGTGATATTATAATTTTACATAATAATACTAATTATTTTTAAAAATTATTATTATTATTATTATTACACTTTTTTTCATTCAGGGCTCAAAACATCTTGACAAAACATTTTATTTACTTCAATCAATACAACTAAATACAACATAGAGACATTATAGACGTTTGATTGCATCTATTGATTACACCATGTTTTCTTAGTGAACAAATCTGACGTTTCCCACTTGTAATTACAACTTGTAATATTGTTCAAGCGTTTAAACTTTCCAATTATGACTTGAACGTGAGCTTTATTATTTTTTTTACATATATTTATCTGGTAAATTATTATATATTATTATTATATCATTAATATACATATATTAGTGTAAAATAACATGCTTTGGAAATCTTTTGAGGGGAAAGCAGCAGACAATGCTGCATGTGTAACATAGTTCACAATTCGAGTTATTTATATTTAGTTCCATCTGGCGCTCTTGTTTTGGGCATAGTAGGAAACCTATGAAATAAAAAAATTAAATAAAATCAACATCAATACTGACAAAAAAAAAAATCCTACATATATGATAAATAATTAAATAGATATAACATAGAGCTGCTGTAGCTAGCTAAATACTTTAAGCCTATTTCAAATTCCCTGTGTTAGAGTACAGAGCCAAAACAATAGCACCGTGCCATCGGTTTATATGACTTATAAATCTTATAATCCTTTTCTGTCTGTGACAAAAGAAATCAGAGATGTTTTTAACGTACATTATATCATCTTAATGATGGTAAGAATAAAATGATCTACATTTTGAGATGTAGACGTACACAGTGGAGAAGTGAGATTCAAAAAGGAAAACGTGAACTCGTATCGCTGCTGTGTTGCTGTAGCAATTATTAATTATGCTTGACAGCTAATTAGTTGCAGCTAACAGCAATTTTCACAACAGCTGCCAGATAAGATTTGTGGATTCAGTGGAGGTGAGAAACATTGGAATGGGTACAGAACATGTGCGCTTCCCATCCCCTCACACCGTTTGTATTTTAAGATGTGAGGAAAAAAACGAAGGTGATTTCGAAAGCTCGAACTGAAACAGCATGCACGAACACCATGCAAAAAATCCGAAATACCCAACCTCGGCTCTATCGACAACATGTGAAGCGATGACAAGGTTTTGTTTCAGACTTGTGACCGATATTAATGTTGCTATGATTAGTAAACTTAGACAAAACCATTCATACATATGCATGCTTAATGTTAAACCGTTCACAGAAAACTTAGTGTGAGATTATTGCAAGGGCGTGTTTGGCTGGGCACTTTTTCAAAAATTCATCTACTCTGTGTATATATGACCACTTCACAACCGTACCCCAATACGTTTAGCGGTGTTCCGGGTATGGAGGGCTATACAATCTAAAAATACATCTTTCACAATGACATCTTAGTAAGTAACTACGTACAGTTATCGTCTATGTACAGCACCATACATAATTAGTTTAAAATGTCTTCCTATGCTTCGTGTACCAAACTACCACATGTAAGTCTTCGAGGTATCTATCTGTGAGCTTTGAGGGTCGACAGAACCTTCTTTTTCTTTCTCAGTTTCGTTTTCCCACAGGTTGATGAGTGGTGGGTAGAGCTCGTTAAGAGGAATTGAGGTGGCATGTTGCATGTACTTCTTCAACGAGTGATGGCAGGACTTCTGCTTTATACGTCTTCCCATGTAAAACACTAGCAGTGCCATTATACAGATGGCAAACATGGAGCCCATGACCGCTGCCAAGGCAACATTGCTCGGTTGCGCGACTATCTCGACAGCAAAGCTGGCTTCTCTGGTGGTGATGTTGATGCAGGACTGCTGCGTCAGCTGCTCTGTAGAGGCCATGGTCAGACAGACATGGTACTCTGTTGAGGGTAGCAGGTGCGTGAGGTTGTATTCTTGAACATCCACCGGGACCTTTGCTGTGTAGCTAATGTGAGGGTTGTTGATTCTCATAGTGGCACTGAGCCACTTGGGTTGTGGCGTCTCCTGGCTGGAGGCCCGGGTAGTTGGGTAAACCTTCCATTCCAATACCACAGATTGCGCATGGATAACTTTTGCTAGTATAACCAGGGCACCAGTGGTGTTCCTTCCCCACTGCTGGTTGGTTTTCTGCCGGTCATCATGCCAATTACTCGTGTCTACAATCACAGAGACACTTTGGGTGTCTGCGCCCTCTGTATTCCAAGCCACACAAGTATATAAACCAGCATCCTCTGGTTCAACATGAAGGATCTCCAGAGTCCCTTGGTCCTGCATTCTGTGCTTCTTTGTGCCACTGTTGCCCTCATTCAGTGCTTTGGATACCAATTCTGAGTTGATTTTGTCACCTGTGGGGGTAACCCAGTAGTACTGAGGGACTGGGTCACCCACGGCATGACAGTTAAGCGTCAGGGGCTGACCGGCTGTGACGTTTGGCTTGGGAGGGAAACTAGTCAGAGATATGACTGGCAGACAGGTATTACTTGCCATGTTCCAGTTATTGGACACCACTTCCTGTAAAGAGTGCCCTACCAGATTTGGAGGAGAGGCACACATAGTGATCTTGGACTCCAGAAGCTTAAGACTAGACTGGTTACCAAAGATTGGCCCCCATACCGGAAGGCAATCACACCTGAGGGGGTTACTATGGAGGCTGACTTCGTCCAGGTTTGGGAACGAAGATATAACCTCTTGAGGAAGCAGTGTGAGGTCATTGTTGTGGAATAGCAAAGTGCGCAAGCTGGACATGCCGCGGAATGCCTCGCGGTCGATATAGGACAGACGAGGGTTGTTGTAAACCTCCAACTTGGCCATCTGCGGGAGGTTGGAAAATGCATGCTTTTCCAAAGCTATGAGCTCCTCCATGTTGTTCATGCTGAGCTCTTCTAAGTGCGCAAAGTCTTGAAAATCACCTGCCTGGACATACATAATAGGATTCTTGTTGAGGTCGAGGAATTTCAGGTTGGGTAGAGCACGCAGTGCATCTCTGGGCACTTCTGTCAGTTTGTTATCAAAAAACGAGAGACTCTCTAGGTATTCTAGTCCCTGAAATGCTCCAGAAGGTATCTCCCTGAGGCCCATGCCAGCTAGTACCAAACTGTGCAATTTGGAAAGATGGCGAAAGTTCATATCCACCAATCCAAGTATAGGATTTTCCCCTATCATGAGAATCTCTAGGTTAGGAAGGGATTCAAACCACTGACTATCAATAGCCTTTAATTTGTTTGAATTTAAATGGAGCCTCAGCAAGTTCCCTAAACCAAAAAAGGCATGTGGGCCAATAGAGGAGATCTGGTTGTGGTTTATATAAAGCTCCTCCAAGCTGACTAAATCTTTCATGCAGAAATCAGGTAAGTCTTTGATTTGATTCTCCTCCAGGTAAAGGGTGACCAGCTGGGTTAAGTTGCCCAGACCGACATCTTGGATTTGGGTAAAGTGGTTTTGAGAGAGGTCCAACTCAGTGATGTTGACAAGAGTCCGAAGTTCTGAAGTCACCACAGAGATGTTGTTGCTCTGGAGAAGCAGCACCTGAGTGTCAGAAGATATGTTCCGTGGGATGGTGCTTAGATGGAGTTCGTTACAGTCCACAGTCTTCGCCTGATGGTACACAGACTGAGGGGTGTACCAAGGCCGTGTTTCACAAACACACTGTGCTGGGCAGAATAACGATGCCAGGGAACAGCGACATGTAATCAGAACAAGGCAGATGGAAAGCAATGGAGTGGAAATGGCAGTTCTCTTCATGCTGAAGGTCTGTTGGGAGATCTCAAGTGCTGGTCACACTCTCTTGCCGATGCGTTAGAAAAACAGTCTCACAGCAGGCTACAAGATTGAAGAAAGGTGTTGGTTCTGCAACGTAGTCCTGCAAAACAGAATGCAGAAAAATAAATTGGTTATTGGTAAGAATGAAATCTAGGATACTGAATTATTGTTCAAAGTTCATTCATTCACTCATCCATTATCTAGCGCTTATCCTGTTCAGGGTCTAGGGGGCGCTGGAGTCTATCCCAGATAACTTAGTGTGTGAGTTAGGGCGGGGTACATC
>JAOUQX010000025.1:9018073-9028958 GCA_028566295.1 Liobagrus marginatus
AACAAAAACCAATTTCAAAAAAAAATTAAACCACAAAACTAAAAAAAAACGATGCTTTTCAGAGTCAGACGTGGAAAAGGACGTGTCGCTTCACTGCCATCTGTCAGTCATCTGCTGTATTTCAACAAGAATCTAATTCTGAAGAAGCAAAGTCTGCGTTGCGACGCATCGCCTTACTTGGGTGAAGAAAGAAGAGGAACCTCAGAAAGCGAACTCTTCAAACTCTTGACTGAAACGTCTTAAACAAGAAACTAAAATATGCACCGATACGACTACTCTGATGAGAGGACCAAAATAAATAAGGAACAGAACCGTAAGTATATGAACGAATAACCGGCAGAGAAATGAACTTGGTGTACAAAACGGCACCTTTGAGTCTACCTCCGGTTTCAGCCAATCACACGGCCAACCGGAGGGAGTCGCCCAATCCGATCCCAGGCCTGCCGCTGGTCCCGACGATCAGCTCACCACCAATCAGGACTTGCCGTGCAGAGTGCTGTGCTGTACTGTACTGTGCGGTGTGGTGCGTTAGCAGTCACAGATGGGAGTTCTACGGTTTCTGAGGGCCCGGGGACAGGACGACGGGTGTAGACAGTCCGTCCACACTCAGAGACGGGATGTGGATCTGATTACTGCCGTTCGAGGGGAACTGTCACAAGAACAAAAACAAATTAACTGCTTGTACTTCCTGGTAAAGCGATACAGACGGTCCAAAGTCACTGACAAACACTGACGGTCATGGACACAAACACTCTCCGGAACATATACGGTCACATCAATACTCAACTCAGTCAAACTGACAGTTAAAAGCCAATTACACACCGACAGTCACCGACACAGAAACGGTCAGTCACTGAGAAACAAACGTTCACTCTCAGAGTCAATGACTATTACAGTCACAGAAATAGTAAGAGTAGAGTCAGTCACTTACAAAAATAGTTTCATTCACACACCGTCACTGACCATGAACCCTTAACTGACTGTCACGCACTAACTCGGGTCACTTGCAGTCACAGACCATCACACACTAACTCAAGTCTCTGGCCGTTACACAGTCACTGACCATCACCAACTAACTCAGGTCACTTGAAGTCACACAGTCACTGACCATCACACACTACCTCAAGTCAGAGATGTCACACAGTCACATTCACTCACACAGTCACACAGTTTTCTTACACACCAATGTATCCATATTGCCAACCCCTAGGATTCTGGCTAGAGTAAAAAAAAAAAAAAAAGGTCTGGGACAGGAAGCCAACCATCAGGACTTAGAAGTCTGACTCTGGACGGCTTTGCACTAACGTACAGTGAATGTCCTCCACATTCTTTATGTTTTTGATCAGCTGAAATATCAGTTTGGAGCCAGCAGAGGGAGCCGTGTTCCTCTCCGAAAGCCCTTTCCATAAATACTGAAGCTCGAGTCTAAAGTTTGTATGTAGAAATAACACGGAAATGAAGTTTAACACGGTTAAGACGGGGCTCCTAGAACGCCTAAAATCTCCAGCCAGCTCAAATCATCACACACCGTCCAACCGATGTCGTGGTCCGCAGACCGGGTTGTGACTGATGCAGCAGTGTTTCAGGCAGATTCTCAGTTCAGTAATAAACAGGAAGCTGGGAGGTAGCAGATGGTTGTGTGTGTGAGCGTGCTGTGAAGCTGGAAGAAGTGCGAAAGTGGAACACAGGAGGAGGAATTCTCACCTGGAAGGAGAGCTTGGCGGGACTGCGCGGGGCGATGGGACTCAGCGTGCTCCAGAAGTGGATGGTGGACGGGAGGGGACTCGGAGTCAACAACACCGGCGTCTGCGAATGGAAACAGGAAACACACACAATTTTAGTGAAATAAATAATCCTTCACACACACCGACCGACTGCAGGTTCGAGCTCATGGTTTAGCTGCAGCTAAAACAGCGGTTAAAGTAAAGCAGCCAGGAGCTACTGTACGTTTCGAACGGGATTAAAGATGATCCAAGTGTCCAAGATGGTTTTAATGTCCGTCATGTCTACAGTTACAGATTACAGTTTAATACGGTATCTCACACACGCACACGGGTCCCAGACTAAACAGGCTTGATATGATAACACGGTGCATTAAGGAGTTCTCCTGATCTTCTTCCCACTCAGACTATCTGTAGCTCGGTCTCGGCTGCTCTGCCTGGAACAGAAACAGAGCTGCTGCGCGTTTTAGATGAGTAACTCGTCGGCCCGTGCGCCGCGTCAGCGCCGCCCCCGCTGCTCTGTCCCTGGCTCTGCCTGGTGGGCGGCTGCTGTGAGTGTAAACTGCTACGTCACTGAAGGAGAGCCGACGCTCTGCTGCTCTAAACACAAAGCTCCGGTTCGATCTCTCCGTCGACGTCTGAACGACGAACTTGGATCTAAACCGTCGGACAAATCCGATCTCATCCGGTCAAAGTAAGGAAAAACAGTGTAAACCATTAGTGTGAACCTCACCGCGCGTGCACGCGTGTGTGATTCATTTACCAAGGCATGAGAGGTGATGACGGTGGGTGTGAGGGTGTTTGTTGTGTTGCCTGGAGCCAGCAAGCTGTTAACGGCTGCGCTGACTTTGTCCAGCGAGAGGCCTGGGGGGAGAGACAAGGGAGACATGGGAAGCTCGAGCACGCGAGGCTTCTTCGACTTGGGCGGATGAACTTCCTGACACGAGATCGGATGCTGTGGTGGTGAGCTGGCGCGCGTGTCCTCCACTGAGACGCGACAAAAAGAAATAAATAAGGATGGTTAATTAATACGCGTGATTGGAATGGAATTCTGACAGAAACGGTCGTGCGAAACAGAGTTGTGATGTACCAGGCGTCAGAGACTCATCATTCTGCTCGGAGTCCACCACCGGCTGAATCACGGGCTCTGGGCAGGAACGTGGAGAAGCGTCGACAGGCACCGGAGCATCCGGGACCACTAACGTGGACACAGGGACCATCTAGGACAAAAGAGCCAGCGCATAACTATGCAGATTGGACACGTGTCCAAAGAGGACTCCTAAAAGAGATGCGCACCTCGGCTTCAGGTTTGACATCCAGTTCCACGATGTCCAGCAGGTCTTCTCCAACGCCCAGATGCTCTTTGGATTCGGCTACAGCTGAAGGCTTTATGACCACGAACACGGGGTGACCCTGCTGAGAGCCGACCACGCAATCGCTTCCGGCTACCTGGATCAGTGAGGCCAGCGAACTGGGGTCGGACACGCTCGTCAAGTAGATCTGAGGGGGATCACTGACCGCCTGGTTCTTCTGCGTGTGGCCGTTCTGCACCAGGGGAGAAAAAAAAACAACAACAAAAAAACACAAAACAGACGTCATGCTCATATCTGTGGTCATCAAGAGTATAATAAAACAATTTGGGCAGAGCGTCATTGCATCCCCAAATACCCATGTTAAAGTTGCCATGGAAACGTAGACTAAACTAATAATAGGAGCTACTGTAATAACAGGTTCCTCATTATTTCCAACCCAAACAAGACAAATGGCTGTTTTTATTGACTTTAAAAAAGAAAAAGGGCCTGAAAATAAATAAATAAATAAACAAAGTGCTGGCCCTAAAAATTAAGAAGTTGCCAGAAGTTGTGTAATTATTCTTTAGTGCAGAATAAGCATTAAGGTTATTTAAGGTGAAGGAATTGAAGCACAGAGCATGATATGATACATGATGTATGATATTTAATCATGCTCTGTGCTTCATTTCCTTCACAATAAATAACCTTCATGTTTATTCTGCGCTAAAGAATAATTAGACAACCAAAATGCTCTTTTTGGCCACAACTCCCTCTTTTCCTTGTGATGGGCACAAAAAGCGTCAACATGCGCCCTCACCTCTCCTTCACTATCATTTAACCTACGCACAGGTTTAGACTTGTGTGCATCAGGTTGCCAGGTTTACTTCAGTTCAGCGCAAAGTCACAAACTGGGTGTAACCTCACAACCAACTCGGTAAGAAATCGCATTCGGTCTGGTGCTAGTCGGAAAGTGGATTCGAGGCTAGGACGGATTCTGGTCCAACACAGTGTGACAAAAAAAACTGACACAATCACTCACACACACACACACACACACACACACACACACACACACACCCACTGATTGGTACAACACTGTTCCTGCCAAATTAGCTGCTAACAGCAGGCACAATAAACATGTTTACTCTGTGTGATTAAATTATAAGGGGTGTAAACAAAGCCTAATAACACGGCTTGAAATTAAAAATGTTTTCTTTACGCTTTAGATGTTTGTTTTTATTGTAAGACAATAAAAGGAGAGAATAAAAGAAGACAAATTTAGGAGCAATAAAGTGCAGAGCATTATATTTACGACAAAGGGATACGATTACGCACGGGATTATTTCAATTGTACCCTTAACAATAGTCATATTCAAAATACTAGAAATAAATTACAATCAATTGTAATCCAGGCTGCGAACTACAAAATGAAACAAGTGTGAGGCTGAAATACCAGCAAGCGCCCCACCGTGGAGGCAGCAGCAGAGGCAGAGGGCATCTGTGGGCTGAGGGCAGGAGTGGCACACGGTGACGGTTGCGTTACGATCACCTGCAGCGCGCTGCCGTCGGCTGTAGCTGTCGGAGCGACCGCTGCGGCCTGCTGAGCTTCTGGCTGACACACCAGCATCTAAAGCACAGAAACACACGGGATGAGCGAAAGCCAAAGCATATTTAGAAACATATTCCATATCGTATTAATATGGACGTTTTTAGCATTGGTAAGACATCATAGTGCGGCGTGACCCGCATTAATCTCTCTTCTTTTTTTCTTTCGTCATTTCACACAAAATATACAACTGAGCCGTTGAGGATTAAGGGCCTTGCTCGGGGGCCCAGGCGCTTGTTATGTGACGGCAATATTGTGAAAAAGCGCCATCACTATAACAATTTATTAATCCGCTGCGGGAAATTGGGTAGGTTTAGGACATCACAGCTGATTAGGAAGCAGAGAGCATTGTTAGCCAGAGCATATGGCGGCCCTGGAACAAGTAGGGCTAAGGGCCTTGCCTAAGGGCCCCAATGTTGGTAACTGGCCAGTTCTGAGGCTCGAACTCTAACCCTCTGATCACTGACCCAAAGTGTTCATCGTTGAGTCCTACGGCATCCCAAAAATCATGATGTTCTTTCCTTTTAAAAACACCTTAAGCAAACGTGGACCTGCTGATTCAACATTCACAGTCAAGATTCACACAACAAATGCAAAGCAGTGACGTCGTTGATATGCAGAGCATATCAAGTTTCACCAGCAATACATACGCACTAGTACAGGTAGGACTCGCATGCAAATAACATACAAATTAATACGCTGCGGTTGTCGGGCTAAAAATACAAAAAAGGTCACAAACACGCCGCGCGCTCACCTCCTGCAGCGGCCACTCGGTGCTGCCGAGTTTGCCCGTGTTCTCGGCAAGCAGCTCCGTTTTCACAGCTTTGCTGGAACTCTTGCAGGGCGTCTGCAGGGACTGGATGGTGAAGGTGGAGTAAAGACCAGACTTCATGTAGTCGTTGCGGGAGCTGCGCTGCATCGGGCAAGGAGACGAGCGCTGAGGTTGTAGGCTCTTGGACAGGGAAGCCACGTTGGCGCCGGTGCCGGTGCCTCCGGCTGCTTTGGATTGGAAGGACGCCTCGGTTTTCTCTCCGCCGACGAGCCGCTGGGCTTCCTCGGGGCTTCGGACGCCGTCGGCAGAGTTAGGGTCGGGAAAGGTCACGAACTTGTAGACGAACTTCTGACCGCTTACTTTCTTTATTATGTTCTGTTAAGAAAAACCAGGCTGATTAGACGGCCGACGTAAGCCGTTTTCCTTTCTCAGAACACTGACCCCGTTTACACACACACACACACACACACACACACACACAAACACACTTTGGCCAGTCTGAATGACATCATTCCGATTGATGTATTCCGTGGCCGTTGTGTTGCTCTTAAGCAAGTTTTATGCGGCAGCAATAAACTGATCTATATTCCAAGTTCCGGAAGCACCTCAACAACAATATCCAGGAATAAACGCAACGGCGTCTCGGACGCTCTCACCTTGTCGTAGTAGTAGCGCAGCGCGCGGCTCAGCTTGTCGTAGTTCATGTTGGTTTTGTTCTTGCGCAGCCCCCAGAGGCGTGCCACTTCCTCTGCATCCAGCAGCTTAAACTCACCGTCGTTGGAGGTCCAGGAAATCACGTGCCGCTGGTTCTGGTCATCCAAGAGATGCAGCAGGAACTGCCACAGAGTGACGGACGGGTCCATGGCTGCACAAACACATGAACCACACACGGAAAGAAATATATATATATATATATATAAACACATGCATATAGATACACGCATATATACATGTATGTGTACACACATACGTATTCGTTAACATATGTATTAGCATAGCTCTGCGCATCCTGTTAGCGCACCGTCATCAGCGCTATGTTCCTGCTATAAGCTTACTGTGTGTAATTACGTGTTTATAAAGTATCTTACGTTGGTTATTGTAATATTACGGCTTTGTACTGTAATATTTACTCACCGCTGAATTACACATGAGATAATCTCACTCTCTCGCTCTCGTCTTGTCGTTTGAGCCTCGGCTCTGCCTGAGCGTGTTTGTGTGTTTTTTTGAGGAGGCGTGGCTTTGGAGCGGGATTATGCATTGAGGCAGATCTTTGGCTATCAAAGCTAGCTTGCGAATGCTAATGTTAGCCTGTATGAAATCTCCTAGCCTACCTTTAACGACTAGAAAAGTGTCAGAGCCTCGCTACTAGCCTTACTGCATTCCACGTTTCAGACCTACATTAAAAAGTGTTTCTGACCCAGAAGTCAGCCTTAAAACACGCACACACACACAATTTTAACTAAAGTTTGAGCTTTAAAGGTTATTTAATCTGCCTAAACCCGTGCTAAATGACCCGAGCTCAAACAGTGCACGTACATACCCAGGCGTGAACAAAGTTCCAGACGATTCAGATTTTATTTTTCATCGCAGTTCCGTAGATCTGGGAACAATCTGGGCACATTTCTGTTTCTCGGTCAACTGCAGTGACCTTGTATTCGGATATCACGCAGAAGAGTGCGAGGGCGGGCGAGGCAGAGATAAAGAAAGATATTATGAATATGACTCACGGCATTTGTTTGTAAGTAAGTCGGTCTTTATTTGCCACATCGACATTACGGCACAGTGAAATTGGTTTCTTCGTATAACCCAAAAGCTGGGGTCCGTCATGATACGGCACTCCTGGAGAAAGAGGTGGGGTTCAGGGCCTTGCTCAAGGGCCCGACAGTGGCAGCTTGGCGATGGCGCGGCAGCAACCCCCGATTTTCCGCTCAATAGCGCGTCACCGTGTGGATGACACGTGCGGATCACCGCAACGCTTTAATTTGTGATATCAGCCGAGCAGCAACAGTTTACTGACCAAAACAGCTTGAATTGGGAGGGAGGGAGGGAGGGGGGCAATTTTTCTTTAATAAACAAAAAACTCAACAAAATTAAAAACTTTTGCTTGACAAATAATTTGAAAGTAAACAAAAATACAAATACTATATTAATAATAATTTGATTATAATTACTAGTATTAGTAAGTAAAAAAAACAAAAACAAACGTAAAGGTTCAGTATTAAATCTTACAGTTTAATCAGCTGCTTAACTAAACGATTAAACTGCTGTTTAAAAAAGAAAGATTGCGATGTGATATAATCCATCATAACGTCACCTTCTCAGGGTTCAGCGTTACCGGTTCATATCCGGTTTGTTCGTATCGATTGGAAGCAGTAAAGACAAGAACATAACGCGCTCTGCCCTAAAACAGCGCGTTTAAGTCATGAATCAGGACATAAAACACTTTGCATTTTGCCGTCATGGAAAAATCGAACAACAATAATATTCTTTATACTCAACAACGCAAAGGTTTACCGACAGGTTTGGATGTTTGTCGGCATGTTAAATGGTGATAAGATTACCAGAGTAAATACTTTGATACATATATCATTATTAGAATTCATGTTAAAAGGTTTGAAATGTAAACATAAATAGAACGTTTGATTTGATTTCTGGTAGTCGCACTGGCACCGAACACGATTGTAAGCGCTGATGAATCTCAGACGGGCGTCTGGTGGCCGAGGACGCGGGTTCGCGACGAACGCTTCGAGGCTGCAAATTAACCTTATTACCGTTTGCCCTTTCCTTGGTCTAATTACGACACCGGTGCTGAACACCTTAGAAACCGTCGCCATGGTAAAAGTGTTAAAGCGACAGTAACTACGGAATAAAGAGCGAGATAGATGGTGTGAAATAGTGGCGACTGAAATGACGGCAAACACAATTACGGAGACTTGTGCAGCGGCGGAGGAAGACAAATTGAACACTCGTTAGCATTAATCCTACAGGCTACGGGCTGTTCGCTGAACGCCGTACCGCAAACAAACGAGCGCCGATGCTGCAGTGTTACTTTGAGCGGTTTTGGTTCACTTCAATCTCGTTTTGTTGCTTTTCAAACGTTTCTCCCTGGATGATGAGGACTGGAGGTGTGCATACAAAGAAAAACAGGGATATTAACAGGGATAAGAGCGAAAGTGTGTTTTTGGTTGATATGAACACACCCTTCCCTTCCCTTCCCTCCCCTCCCTTAGACTGCTGACCGGAACATTGTGGGTTCAATTCCCAGCCCCACCAAACGGCCACTGCTGGGCCCCTGAGCAAGGCCCTTAACCCATAACTGCTCAGATGTATTAAAATAAGATAAATATAAATCACTCTGGATAAGATGTCCTAAATGTCCAAAGCTGAAGATGAATATACTAAAGACATCGATAAAAGCAAAGAAACAGAATGCCAATATAAAACATCTTGTATTTAATAACATCCAAACGGTTTACAAGACATCGAAAAATCGAAATTGCCGTCATCGCCATTAAAACAGGACATTTGAGCCAAAAAACGGGTCCTATTCTGGAACGTTCTGCTAAGCCGATTTCGACTCTTCTAATCGCAATAGTAACGCAGCGCTACCTGGACGCTACCGTCACGTTTTGGATGACGAAATAAAACCGGTGTATGTTAAACGAAGCTAACGTTAGACGTGTAAATATTTTACGTCATACATTGAATTATTTAGCCAAGTTTCAAAAGAGAACATTTTTTGCCTAAGGACATTAGTTATACAATAAATTGTCAAAATAAATAAATAATTGTTTATGGGGATTTTAATTAATTAACTAATAAAATATGTGAGTGAGTGAAACCATTTAAAAACGGGAACGACAGAAAAAAAAAACTGATTTTTATAGCGATAAACAAATGTTTTATTGTTTACATGATCATCGTCACAAGGCTATTACAGACTAATGAATACAAGTCAATGAACACGCAAACACACACCTGTTTGCACAAAAGGAGGGATGAATAAAACGGCAGATAGAGAGGAAGGGCCGGTATAAATCTGTTTTCACTTGCCAAGCATGATCGCCTCAGGAGGATGGAGAGAGCCTTGTGATCTTTAATAGCCAATTATCTTCAGCTCTCCAGCGGCGAGGCTTGGCACGATTTAGAACACCTGAGAGCGGCGGGCAAGCTGAGCGGCCAGACACAGGCAGAATTGATGTTAGCATAAAATCAAACGCTGCCAAACAAACACACAACAAAAGGCATCTGCCCCAAAGCCGCTCCAGAGCCATATGAGCTTATGAATATAATAATTGAGGATATGGCAACGTGTTTACTGTCTACACCGCCGAAATAGCGCCAGATATGTATTGAAAGCTTTGGGGTAATCAAATGAGCGCCAAAGTTGCGACATAACGTAATATTCTTTAATAATTCAGAAGCGGAGTTCCTTAAGACGTCTTTAATGATACGAACAGTCTAAGGTCAGTGAACCGGTCTACTGCACAATGTATTCTGTAAATTAATAGTTCATCCAAGATCTCATGGGTTCTTTTTGTGATGGTTGCGGGTTAGAATTCCTGATTTCACAGCAGCGTTTCTAAAAAAAAAAAACCAAAAAAAAAAACCACATGCTGTGACGCATGTTTTAATGTTGTAATGTTTTAGGTGTATATCTGCTATAAAATTGCACAATTACGTGAAAATTGCGCTAGAATGTCGCGCGCGGCGTAAACCGGTTTACCGTTGCGTCCGTGAACAACATCGGGGAATCTCTTGCAGTAATTTGGGTGGTTAAATGGGAAAAGTTAGCGCCGCACAAGTCAGCATGTCTGGAGCGGGGCTCGAACCCCCGACCCTCTGATCACTGACTCGGAGCCTTATCCACTGAGCCACCATCGCCCTTATTTAATTTTTATTTATTTTTTAAATGGGAAAAGTTAGCGCCGCACAAGTCTGCGTCTTCAAACTAAATAATAAATAGCCTTTCTAATTGCGACTGCTACGTCGCAAAATCGTATCTGGCAACGTGACGCACAATTTTTCTTCTCGTGGATGCGACAAAAAATGTTTGTATTTTTTTTTTTTTTTCAACGTTTAACGGTCAAAATAACGATTAAATTAGCACTGTGGTAACAAGAGGAATGAAACACTCGGCGCACGGCTTTGTGTTTGCGCGTTACTCCTTTGCTAAAGAAATGCTAACCGACTTATTTTTAGCAGCTAACGAGCTTATTTCCACCTCACCTTCACACTCAAATCCGTACACACACGAATGCAAATCGTGCGCTCGTCGGATCACCTACTGTGTGAGAGTTCATACCTGAAGCGACAGCGGTTGCATACTTGTGCGGACAATAAAGCTCTGCCGCATTGCGGAGTGTTCCAAAACCATGCACGCATTTATATACTGTAATTACTAATAACTCAAGTTCAAGTTCAGTTTATTGGTCACATGCACATCATACAGTACAACATACAGTGAAATGTTTTGATTCCGCATATCCCAGCA
>JAOUQX010000025.1:9391829-9411720 GCA_028566295.1 Liobagrus marginatus
GGCTAGTCGCCAAAGCATTTCACTGTATGTTGTACCACGTATAATGTACATGTGACCAATAAACTTTGAACTTTGATGGATGGATGGATGGATGGGACGCTTGATCCACTTTGCTGTGCTTCTTTTTCTCCTAAATTTGCTCCACAGGTTTTGCGAGTAAATCTACTCGAGTTAGTGAAGTACAAACACCGGATTCTTCCTGATTTGTGCTCTACTGAAACCTGTTTAATGTTTAACAGCTTTTTCCCTGTAATTTTCTACTGGATCTTCAACACTAAACCAAATAAATGAACAGACCTTTTTTGTGTGTCGATATCCGCCTTTAACTAGATTCAGATCCTGGCTGATGTCACACAGACTTACTCACACCGGAGCTTCCGAAGCGGAAAGGTCACTGTGCCACTGTGTATCAAGCTCTTTATATCACTGGGCTTTGTTTAGGATTTCTGCGCAGCATTAATTAATATACAATAGGTTTTTATGCACACTTTTTTTCAGCCATTCATTGTAGAAAGCTGCATACACACCGTTCACAGATGTTTAACATCACTGTTGGCTAACTTTTATTTGATTTCTTGAAATCTCCATTTCGAACTACTTAAACCAACGTTCTGGGTTTTTCTGCTGTGTTTCAGAATGACTCTGCCCTCTCCTGGTCACAGCGGGTAAAGGTGGTGTTGGGTTCGGCGCAAGCTATTCAGTATCTTCATTCCTGTGCTCCTGCGCTCATCCACGGAGATGTCAAAAGGTACGACGCTTTATCATTTGTAACTAGCAGGGCAGAAAAAAAAACTCGTAGTTTAAATTATTTTCATGCCTTCACATTTTCTATATATTTATATACGTTTTTATTTTCCGAACTTTTTTTAACCGTACTTTTATAGACTGACCTTGGGTTTCAGAAATGCGTGTTATAAGTTAAAGAACAAATAAACAAGCACGCGTCAAAAAATAAGTTGATTGTTTTATTCGTTTTGTTCATTAGTGAATAGATGATGGTTGACTGCTGGATAGAAGGATTGATCGCTGGCTAAATGAATGGATAGATCCAATAAATGGCTGTAGAGATGGATTGATGGGTGGATGAATGGATGGGCGGAAAGTTTGGATGATTGATGGATGAAGGGATGGAAAGATTAGAAAGATTGAATGTTGGATGGATGGATTTATGCATTGAAAGATTGGATGGATGGCTGGTTGGAAAGAATAAATGCATGGATGGTAGAAAATGGATGGATGGATGGAAAGATTGTATGATGGATGAGTAAAAATGACGGCTGAATAGTTGGATGAATGGAAGGATTACATAGATGAATGGATGCTTTTTTTTTTTTTTTATATAATAGTCTGTGCGTTATGATTATTCAGAAATGATACATACTTATATATACTGTACGTGATTGCAGCTGTTCTCTCACCTCTCCTTCAGCGCCAACATTCTCTTAGGGGAACATCTGGAGCCGAAGCTGGGTGACTTTGGTCTGGCACGGTTGTGTCGTAGCCCCAGCAGCACCCCAGGGAAGACGAGCAGCGTGGCTCAGACCTCTACAGTGCGCGGCACCCTGGCGTACCTCCCTGACGAGTACCTGAAAGACGGCCAGCTAGGCACGGAGATCGACGTTTACAGCTTTGGAGTGGTGAGAGCCGGCATGTCTGAGATCACGCTCGAGACGTCTTACAAATGTCTCTCTTCAGCACGTTGTCTGATGTATTTGCTATGTACGGTATTTTAATTCGGCGTATTCCGATAAATTCAGTGATGCGTTCACGATTTACTAGGAAATGCTTGTTTTTCTGCTCATCTTAAAACTCTTAATGTCCTGTTTGAGACGTACACGAACACCCGTTTGAAGTTCATGCGCTAACGTTCATTGTGTAACTGCCTAGTGTTTAGTACATCGTTTGGGATGCGACCGTCGCATTCTAGCGTTATCATAAATATATGTTACCCTTAGCGGGTGGGACGCATTACCCTTAGCGGGTGGGACGCGTTACCCTTAGCGGGTGGAATGTTACCGTTAGCGGGTGGAATATGTTACCGTATGTTACTGTTAGCGGGTGGAATATGTTACCGTTAGCGGGTGGGACGCGTTACTGTTAGCGGGTGGAATATGTTACCGTATGTTACTGTTAGCGGGTGGAATATGTTACCGTTAGCGGGTGAGGCGCGTTACCGTTGGCGGGTGGGACGCGTTACTGTTAGCGGGTGGAATATGTTACCGTATGCTACCGTTAGCGGGTGGAGTATGTTACCGTTAGCGGGTGGAATATGTTACCGTTAGCGGGTGAGGCGCGTTACCGTTAGCGGGTGGAATATGTTACCGTTAGCGGGTGGAATATGTTACCGTTAGCGGGTGGAATATGTTACCGTTAGCGGGTGAGGCGCGTTACCGTTAGCGGGTGGAATATGTTACCGTTAGCGGGTGGGACGCATTACCGTTAGCGGGTGGGACGCGTTACCGTTAGCGGGCGGAATATGTTACCGTATGTTACCGTTAGCGGGTGGAATATGTTACCGTTAGCGGGTAGTCAATGTTATTGCTGGTCGGTGTATTTACCATTAGAAGTAGGTCAAATGCTAATATTTTCCCCTCAGGTGTTGTTGGAGGTGCTGACCGGCCGTAGAGCTTTAGAAACTAGCAACCAGTCCAAGAATGTTTACCTGGTGAGAAGCTAATCTTTGCGTTATCAATATATATTCCAGATGTCATTTGCAGAACGCAAAACAAACAAAAAAAAACTGTTATTTGTGCAGAAAGACCTGGTGGCTGAAGTGGAGGAAGACCGGAAAAGTTTCAGCCTGAAGAAGGAAACTCGACAGCTGTTCAGTTCAGTGGCAGCGGAGAACATCTGGAAGAACCACCTGGATCGTAGCCTGACGCCGGAAGGAACGGTCGTCCCTCACGGGTCAAAAGAAATTGCTCAGCTGGCTTGTCGCTGTTTAGACCGCCGGAGAAAGAAAAGGCCCCCGATGATTGAGGTGGGAAAGAAAGAACGACGGGTTTTTAAAGAACGGCTACAGAATTTTGGACGCTTGAAAACATGCCGTGATGAACAACCCATGTTCCTTAAGCTACTTTGTCCTGCTTGCGTTCATTATAGCAACTAATCAAATGCTGGAAGATACCATCTTAGATAAGGGTGGATTGTGGTAATCCAAGTTAATTGGTATCTTCCAGCCTCTGGTTGACTGAACACACCTGATCCAGGTAATCAGCAGTGGGTTGAGCGGGGATTCATGGGAAATAAGACGGACAAAGGAACTCGAGGAACACATCCAAGTTGCTACATGTCAAAGTTACCATCCACATGTGCAGTTTTTATTGTGTTCATGTTAATCAGTTGTGACATGATGCTTGAGGTCATTATCTGAGTCCTTTGATATTGTCATTGGTTGCGTTTGACATTTAATGTTTCTCCTTACAGGTCTTTAATACTCTACAGGAAGTGTCTACAGGCTTGGAGGCTTTGCGTAGTACCGCCGCAGTCAGAACGTCTCCTCCTCCTCCTCCTCCTCCTGCTCATCTATCTGGCCCGAAATCTCTGCGCTCCGATAACTCCATGGACTCTCTCTCGCATCAGTTCTCAAAGCTTGGTCCTCAGGAGAACACTTTCTGCTGCTCGCATCCCCACAGCTTCACACGCCCCCCTTCCGCCGTCACTTGCTCAGAGGAGGCAGGAAGGAGAGAAGGATCATGGGACAGTCGCTATGCCTCCTTTCGTGCGCCGTGCGAATCAGGTAAGCGTTGCACGATGTAGAGGAACGTGTTTCGGCTGTGGCTCCATGCGGGACGTCGTACATCAACACTGGACGGTTACGTAGTCTCCTAGTAGATGCACTATTAACAAAGGGCAGTATTTTAGATGACAAGCTTTTATTAGCGTTTAGGGTTACGCTTAGCATAAAAACCACAGGACAGTGTGGATAGAGAAGGGTTAAGCACTCAAGAGACTGATATCTCCCTTGGGGGAAGGCAATTAGTTTACGTTCACTGGAACAGTAAAAACATTAAAGATTCTGTCTGTATTTTTGCTGCTTAGCTGAAGATAAACAACGGGGTTCCAGAATGCATTGCAGCTTTACGTTCACAAAATAAGTTTGCAATGTTCTGATTTCATCGGGGGATGTGGTAGCTAGGTGGTTAGTGGGTCGGACCACCAGGCTGCCACTGCTGAGTCCCTGAGCAAGGCCCTTAACTGCGTAGTTGGATTAAAACATAGATGAATATAAACCGCACCGGCTGCCATAAATGTAAAACGTTAAAGCCCCGCTGCATTACTTTTGACGCCAAAAAAAAGTGAAAACATGTTTGACTGAAGGTTACAAACATGAGTTTAATAAATAAACCTTAGAGACTAAAAGTCTCATTTCAGTCTTAAATATTGTCATCCAAGACCATTAAAGTCAGACCGCTGAGACCATTATATTAGTCAGTTTTGTTTTTGGCACCAGAAACTCGCTAATCTTAAAAAGAGGAAGTGATGACATCGGATCCGTGGCGCAACGGATAGTTTTAGCACTGTATCCGCTCCGCTGTATGGCGTGACTCAGTGCTGCGTGCAGCAATTGTCGCCACTTTGTATTTACATACGCTACAAATCGCACCACAGTTCATGTTCTACAAAGAAATAAGCACATTCTTGTTTTGTTTTGCTCATGCTAAAAAATGGCCATAAAGGTAATTAATCAACGTTTAAACCACTAAATACCAACATACGGCTGTGTCGCCCAAACGCCTCGTTTGTACGTAAACAGATTGCTCAGCCGACATTAATGCCATCTGGAGACTTCTCTTCAGATGTGTAAAAATAACACGAGTCCCCTCTGGTGTTTACGATCTCAAACGCTTTAGCGAGTGACTAGCGGGTCAGTAATAAAATGAGTAGAAGTCTGTTGTTAATACTAATAGATAAAACCCACAAAAGCTCAAATTCTATACATATACTGTATATAAAATGATGGATTTGCATGAAAATGCCACATCTGGATTTTTTCCCCATATCAGTTCAAATGTGAGCCGACTTTAAAGGCACGGTAGGAGATTTCGGAAAGCTTTGGTCTATAAGCATTTTTTTTGTTCTATTGGTTGAAAGTCTTTACATCTCGATAGCACTCTTCAAGTTAAGTGCGCTATGTGTTTATGCCGTCCGTCGGACCCAAAAAACTTCGTCCCATCAAAACGTTCGGTCCGAACATTACGATAGTCCGTCCTACCTGCATGTTAACATAAGTATTAGCATACCTCTGCGCATCCTGTTAGCACAGACAGCTACATCATCAGCGCTATGTTCCTGCTATAAACGTACTGTGCGTGTAATTACGTGTTTATAAAGTATCTTACGTCGGTTATTATAATATTACGGCTTTGTACTGTAATATTTACTCACCGCTCAATTACACACGAGATAATCTCACTCTCTCTCGTCTTGTGGTTTGAGCCTCTGCTCTGCCTGAGCGCGTTCGTTTGTTATGGAGGAGGCGTGGCTTTGGAAAGTGATTGTCCAGGGAAGGCGGGGCTTCGTGTCTCAACGCTACCTTGCCTCTACCTTTAAGTTTAGGTAGTTTATATGGAGGGGTGGTCAATGAACCTGCAGGTCAGAGGCCTGTTTTTTTGGCTGTTAAACAATTTAAAGTGTTTGAGCTGAATTAATTATTTGGTTTCTCTGAAATCTTTGTTTCTGACTCCTTGAAAACAGTGATACAGCAGGCAACGGTAAACACACATTATGTTCCTTTGTCTAAAAATGCTAATTTGATGAAAAGGAGAGGTTAACAGGCTCGAACGTGGGATTTATGTTATCTAGGCTAACTGATAGAAAACCGCACTGTGGTCTGTTTGCTTGGTTTAAAAAAAAAAAAACCTGAGGAGCTGCTCATTATTTAGTAGCGTTAGTATTTATACTCCAGTTCCAGTTCATCTCAAAGGTGTACAGTGAGGTTGAGTACAGAGACAGGGTTCTGTACAGAACACGGCATGTACTACATGGAGTTCAGGTGCTTTGTGCACAGGAACATTGTCATGCTGGAACACTGTTTGGGTCTCTTAGTTCTTAAGAAAGTTGTAATTCTACCAAGACATTCTAGCAATTGTGTACTCAAGATTTGTGCCAACGGTTTGGAAAAGAACCTTGTATGGGTGTGATGCTCGGGTATACACATACAGTATGACGAAAAAAAACAAAACAAGTTCATTACAAAAACCCTGTTATTCAGTGTGTTAAGGATTTGTGGTCATTTTATATCTGCTCTACCTGCTGGACTTTGATCGTAATCAATACTGTCTGCTCTGGTCTGCGCTCATGCTCTGATTTTCTTCCCGTCTCTTTGCAGATGACAGCGTTATTATTAATCCAGTCCGACACCACTTAGTCGAGAAAATGGCGCTTTACGAGGATGGTCGAATCCTGACCTCGGACCTGTTCTCTTCTGCTGCTCCATCAAGTAAGTCGAGTGAAGGTCCGTGGAACTGAAGCAGAGGCATGACTAACTTTCAGTTTCTTCACTTAAGATGTTTAACATTTACAGCATTACAGCATTTAGATCTACCTACTAACGGTTATAACAGTGCCATTTTACATTTACACCCACCCGCCAACGGTAACGTATCCCACCCGCCAACGGTAACGTATCCACTGTTCTAGCAGTACAGCTTTAGCACCGGCAGCAGAGCTCTAATTCTGTACACCCTCAAAATCAAGAAAACTGTGATATTTGGGAGTTTATTCTGGCAAAAGTATTGACACCTGACACATCCATCTGTTTTTTTTTTAAACCTCCGATTATTTTATTTATATATAAATATATTTAATTTAATATTTATAGTGACTGTGTGCATTTGATCATTCAGACACGATAGTACTGTTTGTTTTAAAGCGGTATGTTGAAGAATTGTGTTGCACTTTTTGCAGACCGGTCGATGAACACACACCCGCGGGAACCGGAGGAGAGTGACGAGTTTGCGAGCAGTTTAGCCTAAACCACTCCGACTGATCTCTACAGACTAATCCCCAGACTCGGCAGGAAACTGCTTGAAGGAGCTCAGCTGGCCAGAATGTTCTCAACACCTTAATGGTGACCCACTAAAAGATTTATTCATACATCTCGCTCATGTCTTTTTATACATATATATATATATATAATGTCGATTTTTTTATTTTTTTCCCCCAATCAATTGTGCTGCCTGAATGGTGAACATTCCGTCCTAAATAACTTTGTGTGTAAACAGTCATATATATGTGTGTGTGTGTGTGTGTGTAAGGATTTAAAGACACAGAGAGTTCTATACTTTAAGTGAGATCCTGTAATCTCCGACTCTGAACAAAAATGTCAGTTGTTTGTTTTTTCTGTGGGCGAGTGAACACCGGTACAGGAAAAGAGTTTTGCTTTGGCTGCGTCGTTGGAGGTTGAACCGTGAAACTGGGACATGCTGAAATGTAATGAAAGGCAAGCGTTTTTTTTTTCGAGCCAGAGCCACCTGGCTGCTGTTAGACCGTTACGTTTCATTTCATGCAGATTAAAAACATGCGTCTGACTAATTGACTCATTTCATATGAACAGATTTCTACAGTGAATAGTTTCTTTTTTTTTTTTTTTTTTCTTTAAACAGAAACTATCTTTCTCGAGCGTGTTGTGATTTCAACATCATGAATGGCGTCTTTTATGATTTACAGAGAGCGCAAACCGTTAAGTAAAACAGTTTAAGCTTTCTTTTTCCTTACGGACATTTTCTGCTTGGCATATCGCACCGCGGGCCTACATGCTGAATAACGGATGCCGTTCAAAAGCTGCTTTATTTTAAGCGTTAATATACGATACAGGATTGACAAACTACACACCGATTACGTTTTGGAGGAATAACTCCATTCGCTGGTGGCACGGTGACAGAGCGGTTAGCGCTGCTGCCTCACAGCAAGAACGTCATGGGTTCGAGAAACACCTGCCCAGGGTGTTTCTGTGTGGAGTTTGCATGTTCTCCTTGTGTTTGCATGGGTTTTCCCTGGGTACTCTGGTTTCCTCCCACCTCCAAAACACATGTGATTGTACATAGGTGAATGTGTTACTCTAAATTGTACATAGGAGTGAGTGTGTGTGAATGGTTATCTGTCTCTAAGTGTTAGTCCTGTGATTAACTGCTGATTGTACAGGATGTACCCCGCCCTAACTCACACACTACGTTATCTGGGATAGACTCCAGCGCCCCCTAGACCCTGAACCGGATAAACGCTAGATAATGAATGAACTGCATTCGCTGTATTCGGTTCAGTGTCATTTTCAGCGTCCAAGTTGACCGCCATTAATGCTGATTTTGCGTTCCATTGTGTCCGTGTGTGTGCAAGAATATTAAATATTTCCAGAATCTGCAATATGAATAACAAGATTATAATTGTTTAAATATTTTTATTGAACAACTTTACTTTTTCAATCTTATCAGCTGCTTTCCATCAGTGGAATAAGAATTCTTACGGTACTAATAAAACCAAAATTGGGATGCCTCGTTTTTCACAATATGAACAGTAGTATAGTTTGTAGTTCCTCTGTGTCCACAGTACGTTTCTGCTAGACTGTTGGGTTTTAGTGGATTTTGGTAAAAGAAAAATTGCAAATAACATTGCGTAAATTATCCGTTTGTATGTACCATGTGTTTTATGTGTCCTTAGTAAGGTGTCTGAATTGAAGTTGTTTTATTCTGTTATTAATTGTATTATTTTGATACACCGAGCATTTATCTCATTTTGTTTTACAAGATTGTTCCGCTCATCATTTTTTCCTATAATTACACGTAGGAGACCTTTTCCCTCCTCCGCCTTTATGAGAGGTACATGTACATGATGTCACTGGGTGACCTGATCTTCTGCCTGTCCGGTTTCATGTTTCTGTTAGAATAGATTGGTTTTAATTTCTGGTCTGGTCATTCAGTAATTAGTTCAAATGAATCCGGATATAAAAAAAAAAAATAAAAAAAAAGTTAAGTACATTTTATGGTATCCTTTTTAAGTATTATATTAATATGAAATAAAATGGTTATAAGAAAGCAAGCAGAATTACTGTTATGTTGAAGTGTTTTGTTTCGCTTAAACCCGCAGCACATGCCAATGTTTTAAAAATGCTTTCATGATTTTTAAACTGTCATACTTTTTTGTTTGTTGTATTTGAACATGATTTTTCTTACCACGTCAAATTCTAATTCATAGATAGTCACAACCAACCATACACGGTAGTAGTGAAATGTTTTTTGTTTTTTTTACAGTCCCATCAATAAGAAGAATAATAATAATAGACAGAATTTAAGACTATTAAAATATTAGTCTTATAGGATTATTAAGGATTATTCCTATTTAAACTATAGGAAACCATGTCACAGATTTAACCATGACAGTTATACAGGGTTGGGACCTTCTGCAAATGTTTAAAAAATGATTGCCCTATGTTTGATTAACATGTTTATTTAAATAAGTGTATTTGAGTTGTGAGTAGAAGTAAACACAAATAAGGTACAATGTGATATATAGGTTGTAGTAGTGTTTTTCATATCTAACTTACGCGGGAGATGTTCCACAGCTGGAGAGCAGAGCTGGTGTTAGTTGTTAGATGTTTCGAGGGGAAGAAAGAGTAAGACGAGGGAATCGGAGCGCCGCTCACCGTCCGACCCGCCGCACTGTCGGCGTTACTGAGGCTCAAACAGCCACGGCGCTTATTTACTGAAGGGGCTTGTCAAGAAGATGGCGGCTTCCTGGGCGGCATGAAAGGATGTAGAGTTAGCATTATCTTCAGAAAACAAACACACACTCGGGGTTGAATTCGTTTAACTGAGTCTCTCCCTCGATTTTTTCGGTTATAAAATAACAACTCGGAAGTCTCGAGTAAGTATTTGTTCACGCTTCGATTTAAGCGAACGTGAATACTTTTGCACCATTCTGATGACGGCTAACGGTACATCCGCCATTTTTCTTAAGGGAAGCTAGCTAGCGTTAAACGCGACAAACGAACATTTCATAAATGCATTTTTTTTCATGATTAATAAAAACACTAAAAATGAAGCATGTAACATTTTTCTGTCGCGCCGAAACATTTCATTTTTAAGCTTTTGCTAAAAATCCTTAGCTATTCGCCTTTTTATGCTAATGCTATAGCTTAGCTGTCATACTCCGGGTAGTCGTTAGCTTGCTTAGCATAAGCAATTTAGTATTCGCTGTATGTGTAGTTTTCGTGTTTATCTCGTAGCGGCTTTAGTGTTGGTTTGTGAGAAATGTTATTTTGGCTGCTGTTTGTGTATATGTTTTGTAACACGCTTGTACCTTGGGGTAAAAGCGTTTAGTATTGTGCTAGCTGGAGGTGGGGGCGCAAAAGCGATTATTTGGTGTTGTTGTATCAAGATGGCGGCTCCCATAGAAAAAAGCTGCAATTGAACACTCGTGGAGCAAAAAAATAAAAAATAATAATGAAATGCTGTTCAGCAATTTCGAGAATTAAAAAAAAAAAAGTTTTCAGTCGAGGTATTGATTTAGATTTTTTAACGTGTATAATGTTTTTTTAGAATGTTTTTTAAAGTGCCTAACTTTAACCCCAAAATATGGAAATTCATTTTTTTGTTCACCGCCCATTTTTTTTTTATTCTAACGTTAGCTGTCAGTAAGTTATCTTAAATAAGCAAACCCATAGTCTTTAATTATTACCATCTATATCAAATGATGTGCAAATCTATAAGAAAAAAATAAACAGTGAATTTATCTATCTTTTGAAGGGGCTTCTATTTGTATTTTTATTTTGATAGTGGCTAGCTTATTAGCTTAACATTTAGCCGGATGGCTAAGCGGCATTATTATTCCCATTAGCCACCAGGTATGCTAACCAAAGCTACAAGATGGCGGCACCCGATGGGAATTTGCACGGCTTTTCTCTCTCTTTCAGACATCTTTAACAGACAGGATTGGAGCTTTATCTATCGGATTATCAACAGAATGCGAGTGGAAATTAAATTGCATAAAATGCAATAGCGTTTGCTTAAATTAAGAACAGAGGCGGCTTTCAAATCTGTCTTTTTTTGCTTTACCCGGCAGGCTTGTTTTATTTTGTCGCAGAGCGTATGCCGCTAAAATGGCGGCTTCCATTAGATTTTAAGCTAAGCTAGCATTTTAGCCGGCTACATTTTGTACGGACATAAATAGGCTATTTTCCACAGGAAAAAGACCAAATTCAATTTGATGTTGATTCATTTAGCGCTTTTTCTTTGCAGTTTATTTTGTTAACCGTTGAAATGGCCGATTGTGTGGATTTTTAAGAAGTTACCAAAATATCTGGCTAATTTTATTGTTACGTGCTAACGCGAAGCTTGCCTATTTCATTATTACGTTTTAAAAAACCGCTCCAGCGGGGTAGTAAACTTGGAATGGAATAGCAGTTTTTGTTGTTAAAGATTATCCTTCTTGCATTAGGTAAATCATTTGATCATTTCTTATAGTGTTAGGCTTATTATACGTGTCCTAAATGTTGTTATTTTACCCATACCAGCTAATCCAGTTAAAGTAATTAGCGCATACTCTGGCAAAACAGCTTGATGTTTATATACACCGATTTAAAGTACGGGCTAGTTGTTTTACGACTATTAATAATAGTTCAGTTTTACGTATTTTTATCTGCATTATGTAATTTTCTTAGATTAGAAAAAATCCGCTTTTTTAACTGGCCGCCTTTTTGGCGCTAGCTAGCAAGTGCTAGTTAGCTTGCTAGCGCACACTTGGCCATCTGATGCCTACTCGGTTTGAACAATGTTGAATGGCTTTTTGTTTTTGCTTTTTTGAAGGGGAAAATGGCTTCTTCTGGTACCAACACAACTTTGCGCGATTCAGGCTCAGTGTTGCAGCCGAGGTGGAAACGGGTGCTTGGATGGTCCGGCCCGGTGCCTCGGCCTCGTCACGGCCACCGCGCCGTCGCCATTAAAGAGCTGATGGTGGTTTTCGGCGGCGGCAACGAAGGAATCGTGGATGAACTTCACGTGTACAACACAGGTAATTGCTATAAGTAGTTTGTATATTCGCTTGCAAACATTTGGGTGTAATTTTCACAAGTATCGTAGCGCACGAGTAAGCTAGCTTTGCTAACTTGGGCTAGCAAACAGATCAGTGCTGGGTTTATTGGAAGTGGCAAATGTTACAGAAAAAATTGCGTTTCTTGTCTCCTACATTTTATTGTTAGTGAAATAGTAGATTTTAAGTATATGTATTGTAATTGGCCCGTTTAAAAATGACAGGAAGTATATCTGAGTCGTGTAGATGTCTGACCAGTGGTTAAAAATGCTAACTCTGATGTTGCTTAGCGCTTTCAACGCTTCAGCTAATCAGCTAGTTGCTATGAAGCTAGTGTGCGCGCGCGTGGGGAGCTTTTTAAGCTAGCCATAACAGCCAGCCTGCTACCTTCACAACAGAGAATGGAGGGAAAAATGCAAACAGAAATGGCGGGATAAGGCGCATCTACGTCGTAGCGCCAACAAGCCACGCCCCCTTTAGGCACTTACGTTCTCTGTAAATACTCACAAAAATGCATTTATATATAAATGTTGGATTATAAAAAAATATTTAAAAAGACAAAAAGTATACATTTATTGAAATAGAGTTTAGAGACACTAGTACACAGAAATTTGGTAAATTGTAACTTGTACAGTTATACAGAATGCAACCTCTTTGTAAATTGTAGAACCGCTTTCTGTGTTTATAAAATATAGAACACATCCGGGTATTCATGCGTTACTTGGGGTGTACGTCTGCCTAAGGCTTGGAAGGTGCAAAGTTTAAGATTACTCATAACCTTTTTTAATCTATTATCAAAAGCTCACGGGTGAGCTGTGAACCTGTTTCCCCCTCAATGCAGAACATTTCCATGTTCTTTTGCATATTTTATGCTAATCATATCATAACATTGCTTTCCATCCCATTTGATAATTTTGCCTTTTTTTTTTTTTTTTGCAGCCACTAATCAGTGGTTTATCCCGGCTGTCCGAGGCGATGTGCCACCCGGTTGTGCTGCGTATGGATTTGTCTGTGACGGC
The DNA here is from genome assembly GCA_028566295.1 of Liobagrus marginatus. Classification (NCBI taxonomy): domain Eukaryota; kingdom Metazoa; phylum Chordata; class Actinopteri; order Siluriformes; family Amblycipitidae; genus Liobagrus; species Liobagrus marginatus. Next base: position 9,404,873 of record JAOUQX010000025.1, read on the forward strand.
ACCCGGCTCTTGGTGTTCGGGGGAATGGTTGAATATGGTAAATACAGCAACGATCTCTATGAACTACAGGTAGGTTTGCCATATTTTAACTGAATGTATTAGTTGCTAACCTTGAAAGAAACAGAATTATTGATGGTTGTGGTTACTTAACCATAGCATTTTGCTGTTTTTCTTCACCCTTTTTAAATAAAAGGCCAGCAGATGGGAGTGGAAACGGCTGAAGCCTAAAGCTCCAAAGAACGGCCCGCCTCCTTGTCCTCGCCTGGGTCACAGCTTTTCCCTTGTGGGGAATAAATGCTACCTATTCGGTGGACTTGCCAATGACAGCGAAGATCCCAAAAACAATATTCCAAGGTTGGCGAAAGTATCCAATTACTGTGTCCGTATTCCTGAGCTAATTTTGGATTAATATTAGTGCATTTTCATAAGAACAGAATAGTTAACCCAAAGTGTTTTTTTTTTTTTTTTTCCTCCCCCCCCCACCCGTATACAGATACCTGAATGATCTGTACACACTCGAGCTGCGCCCAGGCTCCAACGTGGCAGGCTGGGATATCCCCATCACATACGGCGTGCTTCCGCCCCCTCGCGAGAGCCATACTGCCGTAGTGTACACAGAGAAAACCTCAAAAAAGTCTCGCCTTGTTATCTACGGAGGCATGAGCGGCTGCCGCCTCGGAGACCTCTGGACATTAGATATAGGTAAGAATAATGTTAAAGTAACATTTTTGCTAAAGAAGTACACAGTATTGACCAAAAAAAAAAAGCAAATTTGATTATTTTCAGTTTGAACACGTTAGCATTTCACTGTATGTTGTACGATGTATGATATACATGTGACAAATAAACTTTTGAACTTGAACAGTAAAACAAGCTGCAAATCTTCTAAACCTAAAACGTTTTCATCCTACAGACACACTCACTTGGAACAAGCCGGCAATCAGTGGCACTGCTCCTCTCCCTCGCAGTCTCCACTCCGCCACCACCATAACCAACAAGTACGTTTTCTCACGTGGAATACGTTTACGTTCCTGGTATTTAGCAGACGCCATTATCCCGAGTGACTTGCATTTTAACTCGTATTTGTTTTATCCGCCTGAGAAGTTAAGGGCCTTGCTCAGTGGCCCAGCAGCCGCAGTGTTTGAAATCGAACAAATGATCTTAACCACTGCGCTGCTATTTCCCTGCGAAATGCTCAACGCCTTGTTTTTAATGTAGTGTTCGGTGGATCATATGCATTAGGTGTAGGAGACTATTGCTTATAATTTAACAGTGGTGGTGGTGGCGGCTTGGTGGTAAGGGTCAAGCTAGTGATCAGGATGCTGAGTTTGGTCCCAGGAATGCTGGTGGGCCAATGAATGAGTCTTTCAAACAAAGCCTCAAATGTATTTGCTCATGGTTCATCTGTCTTGAGTCCAAGTCTAACTTTTTTTTTTTTGCACCATCACCTTCTCTCTTGAGGATGTACGTGTTCGGAGGGTGGGTGCCTTTGGTGATGGATGACGTGAAAGTGGCTACACATGAAAAGGAATGGAAGTGTACAAACACTCTGGCCTGTCTAAATCTCGGTAAGTTTCAATGATTTCTATTCCTAACCTTGTACTATCTATATCAGCGGTCTCCAACCTTTTTGAAGCCGAGAGCTACTTTTTGACTACGAATTAATGTGAAGAGCTACCAGTTTGGTATTGACTTCTGAAATAACCAAATTTGCTCAATTGACCTTTCATGATGTTATTATTTATAATGGATGTTATTCATATATGTGAAGACACTGATCATGTTAATGATTTCTCACAATAATGATCAGCAGTGATTTAACGAGGTAGGAAACAGATAAATAGCAATATGCAACACTATTTCTTATATTTCATACATGTGTATATATATGTATCTTTATAACTAATTATATTTTCAAATTTACATGAATGCAAGCTTGATTTAAAAAAGGATAGCCACGAAAAAAATAGATGCAGCTCACTGGTAAGTGATTATGGTGAGCTATTTTTAAAACAGGCCCGTGGGTTACTCATGGGGTCCTTGTGGGCGACATGTTGGTTATTCCTGATCTGTAGTATCTATATCTAAAGTTGACTTGTATAAGAAATATGGATAAATGTGTTCTCTCTCTCTCTCTCACACACACACACACAGACACAATGACCTGGGAGACTATTTTAATGGATACTCTAGAAGACAACATCCCAAGAGCCAGGGCAGGGCACTGCTCTGTCGCCATCAACAATCGACTTTATGTTTGGAGCGGTAGAGACGGCTATCGCAAAGCTTGGAACAACCAAGTCTGCTGCAAAGACCTCTGGTATTTGGAGACAGGTGAGGTTTTCCAAAAAAAAAAAATGTCGTTAAGTTACTACTCACCTATATAATGAATGGGACTATATAGACTGGCAATAATGTTTGTGTTTGTAATGCGTAGTTGATATTTTTAATTGTGTTGTTGCAAAAATAGAATTCGATTTAGTGTAAAAAAAATAGAATTCGAGAAGTGGATTTGGATATATTGGTTATTTTGTGTAAACATCTATTACTTTTTTTTTTTTTTTTTTGTATATAAACAGACCGTCCTCTGCCACCGTCTCGCGTGCAGTTGGTTCGTGCCAATACAAGTTCTCTGGAGGTGAGCTGGGGTGCCGTACCCACTGCCGACGCCTACCTGCTGCAGCTGCAAAAATATGAAATTCCAGCCGCAACGACGGCCTCCTCTCCCGGCATCACCCCCACTTCCTCGCTGCCCTCCAACTCTCCCAAAAGCCCGGCTCCGGCCGCCGCCGCTTCTGCCTCACATAGCATTCCTGTCACAGGGGTCACTCTCGTACCACAGCTGCCCTCACCAACAGCAACCATGCCTGGGAGCCCACTGGCTGCAGCCTCACCGCGTGGTCCAGGTAAAAGTTAGCAACATGAAAGATTTAGCTTAAAGCACAGTTTGTGTGTGCAGTTTTTTTTACAAAGAGCAACAAAAATCAGCTCCGTTATGGCCTGCGACCCACTAAGCTGCGTTAGGTTCACTTTCTTTTATTATTAATACTAGTGCTTTGTCTTTATATCGTCCCCTTTTCCTTTCTTTAAAACCCTGTGCTTTTGCAGCCATCCTAAAAGTGGCAGCACCTCAGGCTACTGCCGGGACATCTATTGTCACTGTGCGTCAGGCCAATCAAATGGGGAAATCCCCAGTTACAGTTGCATCGCTTCCGGCCGGAGTGCGAATGGTTGTCCCTGCACAGAGTGCGCAAGGAACAGTAAGTAGCTGTTTACGATTACATGTACAGTATTTAGTAGACGCCGTTATCCAGAGCGACGTACAAGACTGCTTTAAAGTCTCCGTCAATAAATATTTCAATTCCAGTTTGTTGGATTTGAACGAAATGCACCAAATATAAACCTGTTGAAAGAAAAAACAAATGTTAGAAGGTTTACTACTAGGACACTAACTGTCAAGGGTTAGGCATTTAAGGAAAAGGTAGGTCTTTAGATGTCTCTTAAAGACAGCCTGTGACTCTGCTGTGCATCTGACATTGATGGGTCGAAGTTTCTGAACAGTTGGAGGAAGAGATATTTTTGTCCAAGTTTATTCCTTAGTGCTAAGAATTGTTCATTTTTTCCTCTAGCCGATTGGGAGCAGCCCTCAGATGAGCGGCATGGCGGCTCTGGCTGCAGCTGCGGCGGCGACGCAGAAAATCCCTCCTTCATCCACGGCAACTGTACTGAATGTTCCGGCAGGAACCATAATGAAAACCGTCGCAGTCACTCCCGGCTCCGCCGCTCTTCCTGCTACAGTGAAAGTAGCCTCACCGATGAATGTGAGTTCCTGTGTAGAGTTTTATCTGGACCTAAAAAAAGTTACTTTGTAAACTATTTCGACATCGTTTTGCTATACCTGCTATGTTCTGCCGTTGTTTATACGTGTTATAGTCTCATAGCACTATTCTAACCCCATCAAGGTGAGCAACCCAGCCACTCGCATGCTAAAGACTGCTGCAGCTCAGGCTGGGACTTCTACCATCACTACCCCCAACACGCCAACACGTCCCATCATCACTGTGCACAAATCCGGCACAGTGACCGTGGCCCAGCAGGCCCAGGTGGTCACCACCGTGGTGGGAGGCGTCACCAAAACCATCACGCTCGTCAAGAGCCCGCTTACCATGGGCAGCGGCGGAACTCTGGTAGACACCGGCTCTGTTTTATTTTGCATTTTGTCCTGATTGTTAGCACTCATCATTGTTTACTTGCTGGCGACACTGCTTTAAAAATTTCTTTTTATACCTGACAAAAGCTTTATTACTATATTGTTACCGAGTCATAATAACGTTGGTGAGTGTCAAAATACAAATGATGCACGTTAACGGTCCAATCAATATAAACCATCATGTGTATATTCAAATTTGCCTTTGCATCGAAGTTATTTGAATTCAAGTTTTTTGTTTGCTTTCTTTCCCAGATCTCTAGCCTGGGGAAGGTGATGTCCATGGTCCAGACAAAACCAGTACAGACTTCTGCAGTGACTGGACAAGCTGGCAGCCCGGTCACACAGATCATACAGGTCAGCACGCAATATTAATTCTTACACTGGTTCTAACTGGGGTTTCAAAAGACTACATGTTGGTGAGAGGTAACAATTGTAAAAAAAAAAAAGTGTTGTTTTTGTTTTTTTTAAGTGTGTAACGACTAACAACATTTTTCTTCCAGACGAAGGGTCCACTGCCTGCTGGCACCATATTGAAACTGGTCACCTCTGCTGATGGCAAACCCACAACCATCATCACTACCACGCAGGCAAGTGGCGCCGGCAACAAACCAACCATTCTGGGCATCTCGCCTACTTCAACTACCAAGCCTGGCACCACCATCATCAAGACTATCCCGATGTCTGCTATTCAGCAGGGAGCTGCAGGTTTGTCATGGTGTTCTTCATGTTCTCTGAGGTGTCTTCCTTCTTCCTTGTTAGCACTCTGCTGTAGTGTGTGTGTGTGTGTGTTTTCCGTACTGTTTTATTTTAACTTGTTTTTCGACAGGTGTTGGCGGTACCGGTGGTATGAAATCTCCGATCACAATCATCACAACTAAAATGATGACGCCTGGCACACCAGGAAAAATCATCACTGCAGTGCCCAAACTGGCTGCTGGAACTGCGCAGCAAGGAGTGACGCAGGTGAGATCCTTTTTAACTCCTGACTTCATATTTCTCGTAGTGATGCATGTCTACAGCCAGTTCATTTAAAGACTGCGATAGGGGATTGTCCTTCTGGAAGTGTGACTTTTTACAATGAGCTTTAACTTGGGTTTTTTTTTTTCTGCCCTTCAGGTGGTCCTGAAGGGTGTGCCAGGGCAGCCTGGCACTATTCTTCGAACTGTGCCCATGGGTGGTGTTCGACTTGTTTCTCCTGGTACTGTGTCTGGTGTCAAACCCACAGTTACCACACTTGTGGTTAAAGGCACCACAGGTATTAATATATTTAAAGGCACAGTGTGTTCCTGGTTATACATTTTTTTACTTTCATTCCTTTCCACCTATATGTAATGTTTTCTGTTGTTTGCGCAGGAATGACTACTCTCGGCACTGTGACTGGAACAATCGCAAGCAGCCTCGCGGGAGGCAACCTCGCCACTAGTAATGCTAGCCTGGCCACTCCCATAACCACATTGGGCACGATTTCCACTCTCTCTAACCAGGTGATCAGCCCCACAGCCATCACCGTGTCCGCAGCCCAGACAAACCTGGCTACTGTACCGACCGTGTCCATACAGGTAGGCAGCGTAGCTGAGCTGTTATTCGGCCTGTACAGTTCTTTTGTTTATTTTTTAAATGTTGCTAATGACTAAATGATCATTTTCTATTTGCAGGCAGCCGCACAGCCCACTCAGGTGACGCTGATCAGCACCCCAAGTGGTGTGGAGGCACAGCAGGACCTCCCTGTGTCCATCCTGGCCTCCCCAACCTCTGAACAGCCCTCTACCACAGGCGCTGAATCGAGCGATGCTCCGGGTGAAGTGACTCTGGTCTGCTCCAACCCACCATGCGAGACCCATGAAACCGGTACCACCAACACAGCCACCACCGCCTCGGCCAAGATCGGAACCGAGCGCGTGTGTTCGAACCCGCCATGTGAAACACACGTGACTGGAACAACCAATACGACGACCACAGCATCGTCCGACATGGGCCGTGTGCAGCAAGTATGCAGCAACCCACCGTGCGAAACGCATGAAACGGGCACCACAAGCACATCTTCACAGGCGAGTTCAAACATGGGCACAGAGGCCACCACGGTACAGAGAGTGTGTTCTAACCCGCCACGTGAGACCCATGAAACTGGTACCACCAACACGGCTACGCAAGCGTCTTCTAGTATGGGCAGTACGGAGACCAACACTGTCCAGAGAGTGAGTTCTAACCCGCCACATGAGACCCATGAAACTGACAACACCAACACGGCTACGCAAGTGTCTTCGAGTATGGGCAGTGCAGAGACTAACACAGTGCAGAGAGTGTGTTCCAACCCGCTGTATGAAACCCATGCGACTGGCACCACCAACACGGCTACGCAAGCGTCTTCGAGTATGGGCAGTGCAGAGACCAACACCGTGCAGAGAGTGTGTTCCAAACCGCCGTGTGAAACCCATGAAACGGGCACCACTAACACATCTACGCAAGCGTCTTCGATTATGAGCAGTGCGGAGACCAACACCGTGCAGAGAGTGTGTTCCAATCCGCCGTGTGAAACCCATGAAACGGGCACCACCAACACGTCTACGCAAGCGTCTTCGATTATGAGCAGTGCGGAGACCAACACCGTGCAGAGAGTGTGTTCCAATCCGCCGTGTGA
>JAOUQX010000025.1:9641484-9653864 GCA_028566295.1 Liobagrus marginatus
CGGACACAGAGAGAGACGGACACAGAGAGAGACGGACACAGAGAGAGACGGACACAGAGAGAGACGGACACAGAGAGAGACGGACACAGAGAGCGAGAGAGAGGTTATATACACACATGATGAGCACATGTATAACTAGAGATGGACCGATATAGAAATGTTTAGGATGCTGATGAATTGCATGTTTTTGTGACTAATCTTTAGAACAGATATTTATTTTCTTTAATTTTTTACTTCTGTTTTTGGCAGAATGATAACAGCACTGAACCGAACGATCATTTTTATGTGTAACACTTTCAATACGGCAAATGTCTCTCTTACAGCAAACACAACTAAACAACTCTCATATTTACGTCAACTGAAACTGAAAGGAATTTGAAGTCAATAAAAAAAAAGAACTGCGCTGCGCTGAGCAAAACTCTTAACCCTCAGTGTATAAATAATAAATAAGATAAATGTAATTCTGTCTGGATACGGGATCTGCCAAATGGGAGAAATGGACACGTAAACGTCAAAATAATTCTGATCAATTCAGTTTTATTAGAACAAAAAAAAAAAAAAACCAAGAACATTTTGGTACTTTAGTGCGGGTCAGTAATTCAGATAGACTCCACGTTTGAGGTTGTATTTTTTTGTGTAGTGCGTTATAACAGTCTATCAATTACAATAGTTACTTAATCTGGACACCGATATCTGATAAACATCGCTACAAAAAGCTGATACGGTGTATATACAACCTTTCTTTAACCAAGCTCACACACGCAAACGAATCCAGGAGAATCTCTAACACACACACACACACACGCGTTCTCAATGATGCCAGCAGGAGTGTTGTAAATTCTGGCTTTTATATTTTCACATCTGTAAATGTGATGCTGAGAAAAAGCTATTGTGATTGGCGTCTTCACACATCAGTCAGACTCTCTCGCTCTCGGCATAAAACCTGATACGAGAGTCCAAACCATCTGCCGTCAGTCCGGCGCAGTCTGCGGTTACGTGAGATTACTTCGCTGTTCGTCGTGCCGATTAATACACGCGTTATTCTGCGTCGAATTACAAACGACCGAACGAACGCAAACCCGTAGCCCGGCTTTAGGATCGTTCAGATCTTAATGTTTGTTCGTGGTTTGTGTCTTCTCCGTCACATTCCCACAACGTCCTGAATGATTTTATTGATCTATTTATTTTAGAAATAAAGCTTCGCTTTGCAACCGCGACCACCGACGTCAGACCTCCATGGATCAGGACTACGAGCGCAGACTTCTGCGGCAGATCAACATCCAGAATGACAACGCCAGCCCTGTCGTGAGTGCCACGTCTTTTCTAGCTGCGTTCGACTTTGTGTACAGGTGGATCAGCCAACATGAGACAAGGAATGCTGGGGTGGGGTGGGGTGGGGGTGGGGTGGTTTAAAACTGATCAAAACTATGAAGTGGAGTCGTTTAATAACTAACTAACGCCGCATGATATTTGATTGGCACAATTGTGTACTGTTCTTCATCCATTGATTTGTTTATTTGCTTATTGAACTATTTTAAGGAGGCGCAATTTAACCTCGAACGATTTTACAGAAAGTCACCGACGCGATCAGTCACCTGACCCCCACCAAGTCGCCGATGTCGTCACCCAGCAAGCACGGCGACCGGTTCATCCCGTCACGCGCAGGCGCTAACTGGAGCGTCAACTTTCACAGGATCAACGTAAACGCTTAATCTAAATGCTATCTGTAGTCAGACAGAAGCTTGGAGAACAACGACGGTTTCATTTGATTTGTTCTGTTTGCCGCAGGAAAACGAGAAGTCGCCAAGTCAGAACAAGAAAACCAAGGACGCGACCGTTGAAGCCGGGAAAGGTGACTGTTTTTTTTTTTTTTTTTTAAATGTTATTTTACGGTTTGCCGTCGCCAAATACAAATTAGCGATTTGTTTTACGAGCTCGGTCGTCTCGTTAGCAGCGGACGGCTTGGCGTACTCGGCGCTCCTGAAGAACGAGCTGCTCGGCGCCGGGATCGAGAAAGTACAGGACCCTCAGACCGAAGACAGGAGGCTGCAGCCGTCCACGCCGGAAAAACAAAGTCTCTTCAGCGTACGTGTCTCGTTTGTCCTTCCAGCCGTAGCATGAGCCCAGCTCTGAACCTCTACAAGCTTCCGAAACCTTTTTAGTTTGGGACATCGTGGGTTAAGACTCATGTCGTTATCGGCGAAATAGCCATGCTAACAACAACAACACAGATGTTTTGAAGCTAGATGACAGCATTAATACGCGTTAGTGTGTCGTGTAGCATTGGAAGGAGACTCCAGTGTTAGTGTTTTGTAGCGCAGACCACAAACGATGGCTGAATGTGTTGTCGTGTTACTAAACTCTATTTCGCATCTGGCTGCAGGACAACACTTCATTTAGAAATCGCATGTGCTCAAATGGCCGTCGTTTTGCGATTAATTGCGCAGCCCTATAACTCGGTGCTTAAGGCTTTGGAGAGCGGATCGGAAGACCGTGGGTTCAATTTCCAGAACCGCAAAACTGCCACTGCTGGGCCCCTGAGCAAGGCCCCTAACCCTCAACTGCTCAGTTGACTATCAAGAAGATAAATGATTTAGGGAGTATGCCAAATGCCAGAAATGTAAATTTGCAAGCAACTACAAACGGATAAAAGCTACCATGAGGTGTCTGTTTAATTAGCACCAAAAACACTCCAGGAAGTTAGAATAAAATCTGGGCCACTGTTTTGTCAGACATCAGACAGAGGCCGACGGCGTGTAGGAATGTGGAGTTTTGGCAATGCCGTGTGCGACTGATGTATTGACTTGATTGTGTTTGTTCTGTTGGCAGTATGCACTCAGTGCCAAGCGAGCGACGCCTGACGACGGCAACAACATCTCTCCGTACTCTCTGTCGCCGGTCAGCAGCAAAAGGTAAACGCAGCTAAACGTCACAACAACGTCTAAAGAGACGGATTCGAACGTCACAACCGTTTACGCTTAAAACTCACCGCGTTCCTTTAGTCAGAAGCTGCTCCGGTCGCCGCGGAAACCGACTCGCAAAATCTCCAAGATCCCGTTCAAGGTCCTCGACGCACCAGAGCTGCAGGACGACTTCTACCTCAACCTGGTGGACTGGTCGTCCTCAAACGTGCTCAGCGTCGGACTGGGGACCTGCGTCTACCTGTGGAGCGCCTGCACCAGCCAGGTCGGTCACCCCGAGACACACGCAGGATTTCCTCCGACGATGATTTTCGGTTGTTTTCTTTTAAATAGCGCGTCGGTGCGCTCGCTCTCTCCGCAGGTAACGCGTCTGTGCGACCTGTCCGTCGAGGGGGACTCTGTGACGTCGGTCGGCTGGTCAGAGAGAGTAAGCTGCGCTCGTTTCCGTTCTAGATTTCCAAAGTGTTTTTATTGCCGGACCTCTGACTGGATCTTTACCGCTTCAGGGGAATCACGTGGCCGTAGGAACGCACAAGGGGTTCGTGCAGATCTGGGACGCAGCCGCCGGCAAGAAACTGCTCACGCTAGAGGGGCACACAGCCCGAGTCGGTAAGACGCTCACGCTCCACGTCGAGTCGTCAGCAGACATGATGTCATGTTCTCTTTACTTACGCTTACAGAAAATATGTATCGGAGCGCAGCTTGTCCCCGAGTTACGTTCGGATGTTTATGTAGGAGCCTTTAAACGGCCTGCATCATTCCATTATTTATGTGTTTTTTTTATTAAGTTTCATGTAATGTAGCTGTATGTGAACGGAAATCGTGTGCAAAGGTATGAAGCTGAAAGCGAGTCATAAATCAAGTTATTGTCTCTCAAAACAAAGAGTCGACTCCGAATCGCACAAACGAGTCGCTTTAAATTCGAATCCCGTCCCTTTAATTTCGTACGTCACGAAATCTTACGTTTGCGTCCATGCTGCTGTTACGACTTGCGTTATTTAATCATTATTATTGGGTCATTGTAACGCACCTGTATGGTAAATACGGGACGCCCTGTATATCATTTACACACGTAGTAGAACTACTCTAAGACCCTAAGTAGTGAGCACATACAGGAACCTAAAGTCTGTTCTTCAGCTTGCTGTAGTGTGATACGAATACTCCGTGTAGCAGCACAGCGAGTCTCGCCTTGTTAAAACTTTTCTTTAAAAAAAGAAAAAAACGGTAAAATTGTTTTGTTGTTGAAGTTTAGCAGCTTAGTTCCTGTGTTTCTTCGGTAAGGCGCGTTGGCGTGGAACGCAGATCAGCTTTCCTCCGGCAGCCGTGACCGCATGATCCTGCAGAGGGACATCAGGACGCCGCCGATGCAGTCCGAGCGCAGACTGCAAGGCCACAGGCAGGAAGTGTGCGGTCTTAAGTGGAGCACCGACCACCAGCTGCTCGCGTCCGGAGGAAACGATAACAAGGTAGCCGTCGTAGCGTAGCGGCGCTTTCAAGTTCTTGCCAGTGAGCCGTCTGTGTCTAAAGGTCGGTCTCTCTCTCTCTCAGCTGCTGGTGTGGAATCACTCGAGCCTGGCCCCCGTGCAGCAGTACACCGAGCATTTAGCAGCCGTCAAGGCCATCACGTGGTCTCCTCACCAACACGGCCTGCTGGCGTCCGGAGGAGGAACGGCCGATCGCTGCATCCGCTTCTGGAACACGCTGACTGCTCAGCCGCTGCAGTGCATCGACACCGGCTCTCAAGTGTGCAACCTGGCCTGGTCCAAACACACCAACGAACTGGTAAGAGTGCGCGCGCGCACACACACACACACACACACCAATATAAACCACGTAGTCCCGGTGTTTTATCTTTTCTCCATTATCACCTCCTACCACTTCCCCTCGCGTGCTTTATTTTTATTAAGTATGAAACATTTAGCAAAAAGCTTCCAAAAAAAAGTCCATCAGAAACTCGTCCTCATAATTATTCACTAGATGACCGTTTTATTTATTAGCTTTAAAAAACGATGAGTATTTATTAAACGGCGTTAAAACCTACTGATTACTGAATAATGACAAACGAAACGGCGCTTTATGTCTAAATAAGTGTCACGGCTGCCCGAGCCTTTGTCACGTGCATTAGCATTAGCGGTCACTTCCTTTCTGTAACAAAATGCACGTGTTCTTGACTGAACGCCGTCTGTTCATAACCGTACCATAACCATAACCATAACTGTGTATTTTTTGTGTGTTTTCATCTCTGCAGGTCAGCACACACGGTTACTCACAGAACCAGATCCTAGTGTGGAAATACCCGTCTCTTACTCAGATAGCCAAACTGACCGGTCACTCGTATCGAGTGCTTTATCTGGTAAAGAGCTCCTCGCCCCATTGCTGATTAGGACTCTGTTAAAAGAACAGCACATGGAGATGTTTTATATTGTTTACTCCACAGCAGCAACTTTCTATAGACGAGCAAACAGGCAGCATAACACACTCATAGCAGAAGTACACGCCCCTCTTCATGCTTATGCTACAGCAATCCCCCATGTGCTGAGATATTTATATATCGTACAAATCCTAACGGTTACTGACTTCATTAATAGCTGCAAATTCGGCTTTAAAGCTCGTCGGCCGTTTTGTTTCCAGGCCACGTCTCCGGATGGGGAAGCGATCGTGACCGGAGCGGGAGACGAGACCCTGCGCTTCTGGAACGTTTTCAGTAAAACGCGCTCAACAAAGGTAACTAGGTCAATTCTGCACAATCTCTCATTTTCACTTTTCACGCGCGGTTTAAAGCCGACGGATACGAACGTAATCTGCTTCCGTTTGCTTTTGCAGGAGTCGGTGTCCGTTTTAAACCTGTTCACCAGAATCCGCTAAAGAGCCGAAAGAAAGCCGCCGCCGCCGCCGCCGCCGTGTAACTCTTTTGTACAGTTCACGACTTCGCACCGCACCACCATCGTGTTTATTACCTTGTTGTTTTTTTCGTTCGTTGTACAGTTTAGTTTGTTCTTATGTTGGTACCATGCAGTGTCTAAACGACGCATGCCTTAAGCTCGTACTGGAACAGTGATGAGGATAAACACTTAAAAAAAATAAAATAATAAAAAAAAAAATCAGCATTTCAAATTTGGTGGATTTATGACGTTGTTTATTGGGGAAAGAAATTGTAAAATGTGTATTTAAAAGAATAAAATCATGACTGTACAGCAGCAACGTGTCGGTCGGTGTGGAAAAGGCCAGAAATTGAAATGTCCGAGTCACAACGATCAATACAAGGCACCCTAAAACAGCCAAACTGCTGGGTTTGGTTATTTACACACAACACTCCGAGCCACCCATCCGCACTCCGACGTTAAAAAAAAAAAAAAGGCACACGACAGCTTTAATGACGTTTAAAAGCAAACGCAGGTTTGTCTGTGTATAGTTACGTTCGTAGCGACGTCACAACCGTTAGACTTCCTTTGTGGCACGTTCCCATCGCTGGAGCCATTGCTGGAATGTCTGTGCTTCCTGCTGCATGTCTGGGAGAGCGAACTGAGCCGGCTGTTCCCACCTACAAACACACACACCATCGACGAAGCCGTTAACACACCTGTACTATACTCGACACGTCGCACCAGACGGCGTTGAAATACAGCCGTGTAAACACACGCCGTGTGTGCAAAAGTTCTAAATAATACAGTTTTGGTTCAAGTTCTAAAATGTTGTGTATCTAACGCATTCCTGTCCCTAATAAATAGATGGACCTATGTCATCAGGCCGTACACGTACAAATACCCCGATACCAAAAATGATCCCACATGTGACGTACGTGGTGACAGAACTGACACACACAATGTCCGCCTCGGCGGTGTGGAAATAAGTTAAAACGAACGATGACTTTTGTCCTTTGCCCTTTGATATGCTCTTTAGAGGTCGTTCCTGTCCGACATTCATTAGTCTCAATGTGCTGTGATTGGAAAATAATGTATCGGCGAGTACATGACAAAAAATAATAATACTCGTACACGATCCTTAATAACGTATCAGTGCTTCCCTATTTATAATACTCTTATTAACACTAATCAATTACTACAACGCCCCACATTAATTATACAGCAGTGATGTCACAGCAAGCTGTTCTACATTCTGTCAAAAAAAAAAATAATTTGATTCGACAGCTATTTATCATGCATTCATAAATGAAAAAAAAATAATAATAAAAACAAGACTCCTCGGAAATTGGTTGGGACCCAGTAGGTAGTAGTAGCGTTTATAAGCGCAATCAGATTTAAAAAATTCACATGTAAACACGTCAATCGGATTAAATTAGCCCAATCCGATTTAAATATTGATTGGATTGTAAAGAGTGGGTTTAAAACTATTCTAATCCGATCGAAAGGACATGTAAACACTTAATAGGCTTAAAAACGAGGACAAAGTTCTGTGCATGTGCAATAGTATAATGACGTAGCGCACGCGGCTTGTCTTGGGCAAGTTGTCGGGCGCTAAGCAAAATTGTTCAGTAGAATAAACCACGTTGTTACTAAATATAAAAAAGCTAATATAGTTGCGGGACTAGGTGTTCGTAAGTCACGTAATACCGTATAATAAAAGAATCCGGTACAAACCGGTTAATTAATCAAATCATAAACCGATGGAAAGGTCCTAATGCTCGTTACTACAAGCAAAATCCCAGAACAACAAAAGTGGCGAATCGCCGTCTACGTTTACGTTCTACATCATGATGACACGAGATAATAAAAGGAAGACGATTAATAAACGCTGTAGCTCATCGGCGGATTCGCGTCTGTAAATGATCTAATCCCTGTGTCACGTAAACACACATCAACCCGATTACTTTATTCAATGTTCATGTAAACGCTGTGTTCGGATTCATTAAATCAGATTGACTTCAATCCGACAAACAAACTGTCCGTGTAAACGTAGCTAATGTTCTAGCGATCCCTATCGTTTAACATCAATGTGCTGTAATGTAAGTGGGTCATATGTGCATGACTATCTCACACACACACACACACACACACACACACGTGTGTTTAAGGGATGTCTCCTCACCAGTGTGCGATAGCGATGTTAACCTGACTCACGTACGCGACGCCTTTAGAGCATTTCTGTGTGAGCTCCTTAACACGAGGCAACAGCGACTGCAGCAGCTCTGCATCCTCCACTTTTACACGCTGCAGCAGAGCTGGAACACACACACAATAAAACGGCAGGTATTTAATGACGGTTTTAAATAAAGAGCAGGTAGGTGCGTGTGTGTGTGTGTGTGTTACCCTGCTGATTAGAGGCAGGAAGCTGCGCCGTTCGGTTCCGGATGTCTGTTAAGGCGTCTGTGCGCCGCTGCAGGAGGCGCCGAAGGAAACGCAGCTGCAGCCTCTGAGACACCGCCTGAGAGAACAGCAACTCCGGTGCCTGGATAACACACACACACACACACACACTTTAAATGCTTCCTATATGAAATACCATCCGCAGTAAAAAAATAAAAAAAAAACACAAAACAAAAACGCGAGCTGAAATGACTGTAGCGCCTGATGCACACTGGTGCCACCTGCTGGTGCGATAATGTAACCGAGTTAAGAGTCAATGAGCGAATCGGATTGAATCTTTATTTCAAACGAATCGAGTCACTGGAACAAAATGATTCGAATTGACCCGATTATGATTCACGATTCCACACTTTGAACACTAGCTATCTCAGACAATTAAGAACAACATGATGATGAAACACGCGGGCAAATCAGAAGATCCCGTTCTCGCTAATGTTATAGCAGCTACATTAGTAAGTGCACCCTTTAAAGATAAAATAAAACGTTTACTGGAGAAAGATGAATAATAAGCCCCTTTCCGGAAACCATCGCGGTTTACAGTTATCGGAATCCAGACCCTGGGTGGGCAAGGCGTTACTACGGAAACGATTAAAGCTAATTAGTAGGAGCCTCACCATGAAGAGCGGCGTGCTGAGGTTCTGACGGACGGCCTGCAGAGCCGGAGCGGCGACGCGGTACAACGACAGCTGATCGGACCGGATCCTCTCACTACGGCATGCGGGAGAAAGGAAAGCTGGGGCTGTAGAACGTGATCATGTGACATGAAACCGTTATTTATTTCCGAACACGAGACGTCGTCTTACCCGTCTACAGTCCGGCGGTCCAGAGCGGCGAGAGACACCGAGTTGAACAGCTTGGCCTCCTGGGACACGGCGTTTCGGAGCGCGTTAGCGGAGCGGATCACAGCTTGGAACTGGGGGCGGAGCTTCTCCCACAGGAACCGCCGCGACTGACGGGAAACGACAACGCGGCATCATCTCAGTGTGCACGCACATTCAGTGGGTTAGAGAAGCGAGCGAAGGTGATGAATGCTGGATTAAAGAGAAGAGAAGAAGAGCTGGCACACGCTCGTACCTCCGCATGAACACACGTGAGTTCAGTCTTTATGCTGGAGTTCCCTTTAATCAGACTCCGGATCTGTTCCTGTCTGATATCCTGCAGAACACAAAGGCACACACCCACACACAACATGCTTTATACCATAATGTGCGTGATATCATGTGTTATATAGTTTATATTCATTGTGATTTAAGTTGATTAAGTTATTATTATTATTACACGTACCACGAGCTGCCTGAAGTCCGTGATGCTTTGCCACTGTGCGCGGAGACTTCGCAGAGCCTCGCGCTTCTCCCGGTTCTCCAGCTGGAGTTGCGTACACCGCTCTCGCACGCCGTCTCTCACTGCCGCCTGTCGCACCACCTGCAGCTGCAACTCCAACACGCTCCTGAGACACACACACACACACGTGGCAGCACAGACAGCGGTCAAGCGGAGAGGGGGCGGGGCTTCATACAAGTAACCACCCGTAGAGAAAATGTTGCACAGTGAACGACGCTAATTTGTCCCGCGAAGCTAACGGATCAGGAGCGTGACCTCACCGCGCCGTGTCGTTAACCGTGCCGTCCTGCCCCAGGATTCTCAACCGGACCTCCTTCCTGAGAGCGCCGAGGTCAGCGTGCAGTCCCCGAGCTCTACTCCGAACCTCGGCCAAGCGCAGGTAACACTGTTCTACCTCCTCCCATGCAGCCTACACACACACACACACACACACGATGTTGTTTTTAACATGTTGGTTAAAATAAATGAACTTTAAAAAAATTCACTTTAAATTAAAAAATTATAACTAAATAAAGAGTTGATATATTTGTCATCGTGGTAGATATACTGGTTTAGGTGTGAGACTGCTGATCAGAAGGTTGCAGGTTCGATTCCCAACATCACCAAGAAAACAATAGAAATAAAAAAGTCCATGTAACAAACAATCTGAGCTTAACGGTTAAGGGCCGTGCTCAGGGGCCCAGTAGTGGCATCTTGGTGGTGCTGGGAATCGATCCCGCAATCTTCCGATCAGCAGTCCAACACCTTAACCTCTTTTGCTACGGCTTTCCTGTTAATTAGCGGAAATAGCTAGCTAGCAAAATCTCCGTGCTAAAGGTGCGCGACTCAGGTGTGAGCAGTGGTGTTGTTTTCAGGTCACCTGTAACAGACTGCAAACTGGTGGCAGGTCCTCCTCTTCCCCCACAGACACGTCTAGCAGGTGTTCACTATCGTACCGGAACCTACAGCAGTCAACGGATCGGTTTAAGGAAAAAAAGAACAACAATAATAAGCATCATTTTGGGCGGGTCAAAAAAATCTCAAACGCTTTTTATACCCGAGCGAAGAAACGTCACGTTCCACATCTAACGCTGCGGTCTTCTTCGCCAGCGCCACCTGCTGTTTGGAGGCCAAAGCCTGCAGAGCTGAAAGCACCTGATTGGGTGGATGAGAACACAGCACATCCTAAAAAAAAAAAAAAAAAAAAAGACAAATAAATCATTTTTAAAACACTAAGGAGCTTTATAAATAATAATAATAAATGTTAATAAATAATGAATAATAAATATAATAATGCTAATAAATAAGGATACTAGTGAAATGTTAATAATAAATAATTATGATGATGCAATTAATAAATTGTTAACAAATAATACTATATTAATAAATACCATTGACAAACAAGATTCATATTAATGCTGTTAATAATAATAAAGAATGATTGTGATGCTAATAATAATAATTTTTTTCTTTGCATTTCAGACTCAAGTTATATTGATGTAGAAATAGAAGCTTTTAACGCAAATGTTTTTCTAATTTGTTATTCATTTGTTCACCTGATCAAAGCTGTTATTAAACCCTATTTAATACCGAAGTAAAAACAAATAGACGTTTAGTTTCCTTTGCTGATTTGAATTTGCTTGTTCAGTATCGATATAGGTTCTAAAAGAATAAAAATCAATATCGGTCGATCTCTACTCTTGACTTTAGTGATCTGGTTACTGAACCGCTTATTCATTATTTGTGTTTTTATTAAAGTTATTCAAAAGCGAGGAAAGAGAATGAATGGCTTTTTTTAATGCAACAATGGCACGTGCCATTTGAAAACAGACACGCGCGCACACGCACTAACCGCTACGGCACTCAGCCAGTGTTGATGAGCTGCATTCCTT
This sequence comes from Liobagrus marginatus, assembly GCA_028566295.1. Taxonomy (NCBI): domain Eukaryota; kingdom Metazoa; phylum Chordata; class Actinopteri; order Siluriformes; family Amblycipitidae; genus Liobagrus; species Liobagrus marginatus. The sequence goes on from JAOUQX010000025.1 coordinate 9,652,942, forward strand.
TGCTCAGGCGTGAATCTGCAAAAAAATTAATGAGCCAAATTAAACAGTAAAATGATACGAAGGAAATATTTGTTTTCATTTGAAGCCCCACAGCTCTTACTCTGAACACTTCAACATGCTGTCCTGCAGAGACTGGAAGAAGACGACTCGCTCTCGGCAGAGATGGCGAACGTTCCTCTGGAAAGGGAAAAGGAGGAAGAGACTCAGAGAGCGAGCGGTTGAAGAAATCCGGCGAGTCGGAATCCGACTCGTTACGTCGATTCGAATGTTTTTCCCCGGAATGTAAGAACAGGAACGGAAGAGAACCAAAAACCTGCTGGGGCGTAGGAGGAATAAAACACTGCAGGACATGCTGATAAAGCAGGGGGGAAGCGGTAGCCCGGTGGTTAAGGTGTTGGACGGTCGATCGGATGATCGTGGGTTCAATTCCCAGCACCAGCGAGCCGCAGCAGCTGGGCCTCGGAGGAAGGCCCTTAACCCTCAACCGCTTAGTGATTAATAAGAAAGAAATGGGTCGCTCTGGACATGAGCGTTTGCTAAACGCACTCGGCCAGTGATGGACAGCGCGAGACGGAATATTTCACGACATTCCACGATATTAGAACGTTGATGTAAGAGCAGTTCTTACTAAAACCAGAGGCTCCGTGGCCGTGTCGTCATCTCCGTTATCGAATCCTCCGAAGACGACCTTCACCTCGGCTTTCCTGCCCAAAAAACAAGAAATATTGTTATATATTTGTTACATTTTACAGCAATGATGTAATATGTGATGTAATGGAACGGTTGTTTTATACAAATATATTATTCATTACACAGTAAACATGTTACTATGCCTTTAAGATGGAGTTTATGTAGAACACTGTGCAGATCAGGATACTTAATATAAGACCAAAATAAATATAAACAACGAGATTGTGTGTATA
>JAOUQX010000025.1:9705403-9717367 GCA_028566295.1 Liobagrus marginatus
TAGTGGACCTACTTGGCAGGCGTGACAAGGCTCCCCGTTCTCCCAGCCACAGTCACTTCCACAGCGGCCCACGAACGGAGGATAGCCGCTCAGCATGATGTACAGGATGACGCCCAGGCTCCACAGGTCACAGCGTTTATCGTAGATGGTGGCTTCCTCGTTGAACGCCTCCACTACCTCGGGCGCCATGTATTCAGCAGAACCGCACTGTGAAGCACAAAACAGAGAAAGGGGACGATGACGTTAGTCGCTGTGCGGGAATTGGATAAGGTGTGTGTAGGTGTGGCACAGACAGGGACAGGAGGAACAAAAAGCAAGATCAAGTTAAACAAAGGAGGTTTTTAGAAGTGTTTGTCTGTAGACGCCGGTCTTACACACGTACGCATCAGGAGAAACCGTGTGACGGTCACATGGCGGATCATAAACGAGATTAGAGACAAGCCCGAGGGATGAGGTCACCGCCGACCACACAGATTCAGGGTGAGGTATGGACTCTGTATAAAAAAAATTGTAAAATAAAAACACTTTGTGGCGGGCAATTCGAGGTAAATAATCTAAAGGAGAGGCTAAAAGTTACTATAGAAACGATAAGTTGTGGGTACGAAGAGACCGAAACTGAAAAGGTTTACCCTGATGGCCGCTTGAGTCATGGAAAGTTTATTTTATAACTCGCCTCGCAAAACGCCTCCGTTCTGAAACGAGCCCGAGTGTCCTCAAAAACCTCAGCTCGACACTTCTTACACAACACCACACACCCACACGTTTTATATAGGAACAAAACACAAATAAATAAATAAATAAATAAAGCATGTTCCCCAACAGAAAGCCGCACAATTTCACATGTTCATCTGAACGGGAACGGGAGAGCAAAACAATCCTGAGAGAAAAAAACAAAAAACAAAACAAAAGGTTTTTGGGTCAGAATTCCCGAAAGACCGAATTAAACTGTTATGAAATTCATCCCAGGATTACAACGGTTGTAAACCGTAAATAAACCGCCGATCCTCTAGAGGAAATTTCTAGTGACCACGCATGTATGTAAACAACCTTATCGGCGTGCGTTAGGAGACTAGCAAACGATGCTACGAACAAACAGGTCTGATTCGTTTCAGCCCGACGTGACCTACATTCGCTTTGTTTTGCTTTTTAAGGTCTGACGTTCTTCCTGGCATGTTTACGCAGGCAGCAGCCTCCTTTTGTCCTCCTCGAACGCAGCTGTCGAGCCGCTCCGCCCCACAGAGCCTTAATGCTACGCGCTAACTTTCGCAGTGCAGGAATTCAAGAGCTGCAGACAAAAGCTTGGCTGTTCGTCGTCCCCCGTCCCCCTCCCCCCTTCCACCGCCTGCCTGCCTGCCATCTCTCTACACCCCCACACGTTCAGGTTGCCTCTTAAGAGCCATTTTGGAAGGGGTCGGACAAAAGACGAGTCCCGAGCTGCTCCAGATGACGGTGTAAATAACGTGCTTACCTAGCCGGGACGAACGGGGGACTCCATGATTAGGACATCGATTAGTTTCTGCTTTCTCTAATAACCGGAGACAGGATGAAATGCTGCAGTGCAGATTTCTCTATGCCGTTAGAACTCTGGGAAAAACTGGGGTGGGTGAGCGAGAGAGAGAGAGAGATAGAGAGAGAGAGAGAGACCGCTGACAAATGTAGACTTGTCGGAAAACTGTACGTGGGGTTTTCCTGGCCATGACGTGACAAGGAAGTGGCTTCTCAGCTGGCAGAACGTTTGGGTTTGTGGCTCAGCTTTGCAGTCTCTCATGCCCGAGCAGGTTACATGTAAGTTAGGTTTAAAATTCCCCTGCGTGCTCATGTGTTTGTAGCTATGGGGTGGTGATACAGAGGCTCAGCACTAAGCGACGCAACATCCAGACATTTCTCAGAAATCAAACCCACACAGTTAACAGGAAGTTCATGTTAGTTTAAAAAAAATTCTTTGTTTTTTCTTTTTTAATACACAGACCTTGGCATAAGTGTGCATGTAGGAACGAAGAATCTGCTAAGACGATCCTTGAGCCTAAACGAAAAAATCAGATGATCGCACGTTCACTTCAGCCCGCGGCTCCTCCTACAGTACACATAGCTCACCCTGTCTTTCCACCAGCCAATCACAACTCAGTTGCTATGCTCGAGAAGGTTAGAGACTTGAAGGACCTCCTGCAACGTCTGACCGCACGGCCACTCTCTACCAGAGAAGCAACAAAAAAAAAGGAAACAACGGAAAAAAAAAAAAGAAAAGAAGGGAAGAGAAGCGAAAACACCAACGTGCAAAGGGACAGGCCGAGGCACATGGGACGAAAAACAAAAACTGTCCAGATTTTTTTCCCCTTTTAAACGCTTCTTTAAAACAACTTCTGCTCTGAACCTTGCAATTTGATGTTTTGCACAAATTGCTCTTGCAGCCGAGGATCTGCCCAGATTCAGTTCCCGAAACCCTCCACAAGGACACAAAACAAACAGATTTGATGTTAATCTGTTAATCTGTTGTGCGGAATGCGTTTAAAAGCCATGAGATCGGATACACAACGCCTAAGAAGCGACACCGTGTAGCACACAGGCCATGCTTCAGTGCTGCACAGGCTAAACACTAACACACACACACACACCGCCCGTATGCTAGTCCACCTCACAAACAGTCTGGAGACTTTCTGAAGACCAGCAGGAGCCGAGTCCGGCTCGGGTTACGCCAAACGCCCTCGGGGCGAAACGTTTCATTACACACACCACCCACAGTTGTTTCTCAATCACCTGTTCTCATCAGTTTCACTTCCTTTCACAATTCCCGTTCGGCCGAGAAGACGTGAAAAAAAAATTGCACAAATAGAGGAATCCTGCATGCAACGATCATTCCTTTATCAAACCCCCAGCCACAAGCTTTTCCTCCCTTACAGCCGCTCCTGAATTCCTGAACAGCCGTTACTTCAGACCTTGACCTTGAGTTTCTAAGTCACCGATAAGAGCGAGCCGCTCAGCTGATACCACCCATGCTTCTCCAATAGCGTGGCAGGAAGGGACTGGGTGATAAGAGTGGCTTTGTAAAAACATCTGGCTTATCTACGCAAGAACGACAAAACAGGTCTTTATCTGCTAATAACCAATGCTTCGCTACGCTAACAATATCCTCCTCTCGGCTCTTCGTTTATTATCTGAATGCGACACACACACACGTTATGGTGTTATGTACCGGGGTCAGGAGCTCTGGAGTGGAGATAGGAGAACTGTCGCTGTTCAGCTTGATTCCACTGCCCAGATCAAAATCACAAATTTTCACCGGTGAAATCTGAAAACCAAAGACACAAAGTTTTCACTTTGGCATTTTGACTGCAGAGGCATCATCAGTCATGCTTATGAGAATTGACATTCCTACAGGGATATTTGTTGAGGGGGAGGGGGAAAAAAAACAACAACACGCACCCTGTCTTTATGTTCGCATAAGATGTTTTCAGGCTTGAGGTCTCTGTGGGCCATTCCTAGAAAACACACACACACACACACACACACACCATGAATTTAGATGTTAGATTGTTAGGTTCTGTAGAGCAACGGCGTAAAAGTATGTCTCCGATACACAGCGTTGCTAAGAGCTGCTATAAATAGACGATCATATGAACGTCCTCCAGGCGAAGGCAAAACGAGTTTCTTTGCCTGCTCCAACAGTTTCTCAGAACATCGTTCGAGGAAGCAACACGGAACACCCGAAATGTGACCGGACGATTTGAAATCCCATCTTCCCTCTCCCTCCCACCGACCGGCTATTCCCCGTAACCAATCGCGTCACAATATAAATAAAAGGTCCGCGATGCCGCTTTGCAATTTAAAAAGACATGAGCGCAATTAACCTTTGTTGTGCAGGAAGTCCAGAGCGCTCGCGATGTCCCGCACCACAATGCTCGCTTCCTGTTCGCCAAAGTGTCTCCGTCGGTGAATGTGGGTCAAGACGGAGCCTGGAGGATATAGAACAAACCGTTAACTCCACAGCTCAGAGTTCATCCGGTCACAAACGAGATTTGACTCGCTTTCCTGTTCAACAACAACAACAGCTTGTACGTACCACCCCTCAGCTTCTCAAACACCAGATAAAACTTATCTTCCTCCTCAAAAAACTCCACAAGCTCCAGGATGTTCCTGCAGGAAGAAACGATCAATGGGTTCAGACCTGCTCACGAGTTAGATCTTAAACATAATAATATTCTTATGCTTAAAACACAACACCTGGCTACAGAATACATTACCTGTGGCCCTGGCACTGATACAGCATCTCCACCTCCCTGAACACACGACTACGACTATGTCCTGGTCTCTTCTCTATGATCTACAAAACAGGTGGGGTAAAAATAAATAAATAAATAAATAAACATCACTTCTGTACTTTCCCCTTTTGTCATCACAACCAATTTGTAAGTCTTTGCAACAGCTGCGACGCACATCTAAATTTACCCTAACCCATATTCCTGCTTCAGGATGGCCGTGACATAGCAAACGTAAAACCCTCGCGATGTTCGCAGGTCAAATTCCGTCGACAATGAAAGCGCGTCAAAATTAGAACGAGCTAAATCGAGCCTAGAGGTTTATGGAGAGACGAAATTGGCTGTAAAGTGGGATCCATCTCCCAGGCCCTCCATCGCCATGGAGGCTAACTGGATTAGCGGCGCTGCTGACAGAAAACCAGTACACAATGTAGGCCCCGGATTAGAGTCTGGTGTTTAGGCCAGCTCTGCATTCCACTGTAAACCGTCGTACGCCTGAGTCAGCGAGTTCCGGACAGAAGCCAAACAAACCGAAGCGACTACAGATCTGAAGCGCTTTAGATGTGGGGAACGAAATCCGGCAGACTTTCCTTCTTGGTTCGTTTTCCATTTTCAAACGTAATTCCCAAAAAAAAAATTAAAAATACCCCCAGAGGAGTTTAGACCACGACGAGGATGAATTCTTAAATCCGATTGGTCGGAAGACATCGATTCAATTTCGACTAAAGTTAGTGGCAGAACTGGCGGTCGGCTTATTCGGGGGAGCGTCTACACTGGAGGCATAAGTAATAGGAACGGTTTCTGTAAGAAACTCATTCAGCAAACGTTTATAGAAGGAGTCTCCAGTCCCAGTGCTTTGGAACAGATTCGGTTATAGAATTCCATTATGTATATTTTAAAAACAGACCAACTGACTACAACTAACCTTTTACACACGTTCCATAACAATAAACGGCAATATAAAGGGTTGTTATGCATTGGGCGTGGTTTTTTTTTTTTTTTTTTTTTTTTTTTTTTATGATGTTGTATAAGAAAAATAAAACAGTGATTATTTTTATTCTATAAACACCCCCCAGTGAGAAAAGGAAAGAGGAGTTGCAACTCAAGAAGGCGGGCTAGTGGGTAGACGCTTAGCCTTTTTGTTTAGGCTCGGATCTCTCAAAGACACCAACCCCCCTTAGAAGCCCCGACCCCAGGCAGGGGGGTTGTGGGGGGGCGATCATGGCATCTGGACTCAATTTACAAAGTCCCTTTCCATCCAAAAAAAAAAAAAAAAAAAAAACACCCTGATGGAGATAACCCGCCCCCGGGACAACAAAGGCCTGCAGATGGACAGTGTCACGAAAGCTGTTTTTTGCGAATGCTCTAAAAATAAAACAATTTTATACAAATATCTGCTGCTAGCAGTTGCTACATTAACATATTTTTTTTTAATTACATTCAAATATGCAACGAACAAAACATTGTAGCACATTCTGTCCCTGCAAGCACGTGCTCCTGAAAATCAAAAACAACCGCAGCATTTCTCAACACTCCACTTCCTCAAAGTGTGTTTGACAAGTGATGAAAAAAACAAAACAAAGAAACAATATCACATGGTATTGCCTTGGGCATATAACGTTTATTTCCGAGGCCACGCCTCGCATTGTTGCGCAGCTCATGAGCGAGAAATCGAGAAAACATTTCAAGACCCAACCTTCAGAAAGAACCCTCCACCCCATCACGCCTCTCAACCGTCCACATCCACTGCTGGTGTGTGTTTTGGCAGACGTGCCAAAACAGAACACACTGTTCCCGCCACGGACTGGTTAGCTGGCCAATAGGTGCGCGGAACGGTAGAGGCTGTGACCCTCCCAGCGCTCTGATTGGCCGCCTTAGCGGATGATCGAACAAAAACAGGATGGGATAACTTATTTGCTGAGCCAGCAGTGAACACGGCGACAGTGTAACAGTTTAGAACGGACGTTCTCTCCTTTTTTTCTTTCTTTCTATAAACACAACCCAACACGGCTACAACGACGACTGTACGGCTGCCTATCGAGCCCTTGACTAATATTTAACTTTCAGGGTCAGAGATCAGTCACAGCCATAATCTAGGAATAACATGTGGAACCTGCAAATACCTTTAGGTTCCTGCTTAGTGCTAGTAACACTTAAACACCCAGCTCTTATTAAATGTTAAGAAGCTTAACAGGATGCAAATTCGTATATTTATAATCAACAAGACTGGGGTGATGACTGCCAAAAGCGCGAGCCCTGCAGGTGTTCAGAAACGCAACACGCTCGCAATAACAAACTGCGGTTCGCATGCAGACGGCGGCGGCTCCGTTTCCAAGAACCTGCTTTCCCAGAACTGGCACGAGTGCAAAAGGGTAACCTCGTTGAAAACAACACGGCAGCACCGCATGTTAATCAACACTTCTGACATAACACGCAGAGCATTTCATTTGGGCGGGGGTTTAACGCTCCGAAAATGTTATCCTTAGGAGACAGGAAGTGCCTCTTACCTTCACGGCGTATTCCTTCTGTGTGATTTGGTTGATGCACGTCTGCACCTTTGCATAAGCTCCTTCTCCCAGCACTTCATCCTGCAGCTTATAGACGTCTGAATGAAATAAAAGGCAAGCGGGAAACTATTAAAGTGTTGTGTGTTGCGTTTAGGCAACGCGCGTTATGTACAACAATACAAAAGGCGCACGTGACACTCTGCGCTTCATGCAGGAAAGCAGGCATGATAAATTACAAATACAGAAGACAAGATTAAATAGATAGATAGATGCACGCTCGCACAAGTATTTAGGGCAGTATACACGATAGACTACAACTATAGAAATGCAAACACAGTATCAACATGTGTTAGAATCACCACAATCACAATGCAGGATCATTGCAACACAATTAATCTCACCCTCAAACCGCCCAGAGAAGCTATCTGTCGCCCGGCACCTCTTTTTCTTCTTGTTTCGCTTCTTGGCATCGGGGATGTCGATCGGCTGGCTGGATGGCATGTCTTCATGTCAGGATGAGAAGAAAGAGAAAAAGGTTGTGATTAGAGAAGCGATGAGGCGGATTCACTCTTTGAAGCATGCTTAAAGCGCTGGCAGACTGTAGACTTAACTATAAAGCGACTGCGCTCCGACTCTTTACTGTAAACAACCCTGAGTCACAGGAGTACCGCCACAAAATTGATGTACGCGTGTGTGTGGCGCGGTTTAAGGAGCGGATAAGCGTCAGCAAGCCAAAAAAAAAAAAAACAGACCTTAAGCGCTAAGCCGTAAATGCAGGATGAACGTCGGAAATGCAAATCGACAAACCCAAAGTATGTTTAAACCAAATCAAGGACGTCAACGAGGGCTGTTTACTCACCGGGGCGAGTTGAGCAATCTAAATTAAAAGCAGGGTCAAGAAGGTGGGATCCGGATTTGGAGAATTCGTCCGTTTCGAAAGGATTTTGACCCTGAGACGAATAAAAAGTTTCGTTTTAAAACACCAAAAAAAAAAATGTAAAAAAAAGACGTCTGTTAACATTTCGTCAACTCTAAACTACATTTAATGTGTTGTTATCATCATTATGAAATCGCATCGAAATTTCGAACGGTTTCCAGGTCTCTGCAAGCTGGCCCAATCAGAAACACAACCGGGTGTATGCGTGCCAACACACCTTAAAAGAGCGATGGAATCCGGTTACAGCTGCGATCTTGTTCTGCACCATTTTGCTTCCTGATTCGGTGACCTTTTCCTCCCTGACGGATCTGTAGTGGCTGCCGGCAACAGCGGTTGTGCTTAGCTGGAGTGATTATCTCACTTCGCTAATCCGATGTCTGCGGTGCTTTAAACGGGAAATCTGAGAAATGAGCAGAGCAACACGCGACGTTTACGGTAGGTGTTGGAGACTAATCACGGCTGCAACGTGACTGATGAGAGCTAAAAACAGTCAAAACAATGAGGAGCAGAAATTAGGTTTTGGCCGGGCGCCAACATGGCATTAAGGTGATCCCGAGTGGCAAGAATAACATCCAGACAAACTGGAATAAATGATGAGTTCATCGTTATACAAGATCATGCTAAAGTGTCGATCGATCGATCAATCAATCAATCACTCGCCTATGTGTTGACTTCACATCGGACAAAAGTCTAGATCGTAAATAAAGGTCAAGCAAACGTCTAGCTATCAAAATCGAACATCTAGGCAATAAAGAGATTCATTGTTTTAGTATTTAATAGCCAATTAATGATTAAACGTTTGTCTGATGTACTGTATAGTTAAGTACATAAATGATGTCATTAACTAGTCCACCCCTCCCCCATTTGAATTAACAACAAAATCAAATCCAAGTTCAATTCCTAAAGCTTCCTATGACACTTCAGGATTCTTAACATTAGCACTAATCACTACTGCATGTGTTTTATGTTCATCATAAGATATTAAAATTTATCCAACATATTCATATCCTGAGAGAAATTCCACCATTTCAATACAAATTCCAAAAATCAGGAAAAACTAACACCCTGTCAAATATTACACCGAGATGTCTGTACTGGCTAAATAAGCAAGCAATACTTCGTGTATAATAAAATAATAGGCTGATGTTAGATTTATTAGTACCTTATTAGCGTCTAATGGAAACTTCTGGAAAAATCTTTCAGGTAGCAAAGGCACGTATCTTAAGCCTAACTAGCACAGAAGTGCAGGTACTTCCTTTATTATTAGTTTTCTATCAACGTCAAATTAACAATTATATTGTTAAAGAAAAAAAGGCCCATTTAGCTATAAATAAATAAAATTCAATCAAATAGCCATCGTAATGAATCCTAATAACAAATTTCATGCTTAGTGCATTAGCTAGATAGGTCGCGTGGGCTATTCTTTAATGCTAGATGTAGTGCACTTATGTAGGGAGTCGATATTCATTTGCGATTGCACCCTTTTCTAAACGTCCGTTAGCCGCCGTTGAAGGGAACGAACTAAAAATCTAATTAAAATCTTGCCCTCGATTTGTTTCTTTCGTAGGCGCAAAAAAAAACCCCATCGCTTAACAATAACCATCTAAAAATCTCAACATTTAGAAACAACACAAATAAATAAGTGTGCTTCGTGCGCTAGCGCACTAGCTATTGTTTCCACAGGCAAGTGCTCCAATTTTAAATGGCAAAACATTCGACAAATTGTCGAATATACGTGACAATACAATAATAAAAATGATAATACAAATATAAAATACGTACTCACCCCGTTGATCTGAGTTTAAAGCTCCAGTATTACTGCCGTTGTGCGACCCCTCAGCCGTTGGTGCGGTCTTGGACCTGATGGTGTTCTACTGTGTGGAAGATAGAAAGCTGTGGGCGATGGGGTTTATATAACTTTGCTGTCAATTAGACCCCGCCCCTTGTTCACTTTAGACCACGCCCGTCGGCTGAGCACACACGCTGAACATGCACAGTGACGTTTTCTGTTTGAGTTTCTGCGGATTATAAACTGTTCCTCTTTCAAAAATATAACACAAGAAAAATTGATCCAAATGTGAAATAAAACATATAAAACGAGTAAAAAAAGCATTTGGTTTTCCCACGATAGTCAAACTGAAACTCAAATATAGACATACAGTAGAAACGTGCACTTCCGCTATAGATTACAGTCATCATGAGCTCGTGCATGATGCAAGCTTCTGTAATAACACACACTGCTGTCATCCATCCATCCATCCATCCAGCCAAACCATGATGAGTGAGCATAGAATAAAGGGAACCTGAGTCATGATGCTACTTAGATAGAACCTAGTTATTATAACTGCTTTTAAGGTTGCTTTTAATATAGAATTTTTTTTGTTTTAATTAAACAAGCAACCTGCAATAAATATTTAGTTAAAGGACCAATACTTAAAATTTTTTCCTAGGAAGATAACATAAAGAAAACATGATGGTATTATTAAGTCGATTAAAACATGATTGTGTTTGGATGTGCCTCCTGTCAATCATTAGACATGAATCATTGGACCACTATAGATCCAGTGGGCGGGGCTTCATGAACATGTCAGAGAATCACTCAAATGTCAAAACCACAAGGGACAATCTTGATAAAACTAATCTAATCTAATCTTACCTAATGCATGTTTAATTATTATAGGCCTTTTAAAAATGAGACCAAAGTGGAATTCAATGCAAATTGTAGTGTTTACAAGCTGGTACTTCACTATGAGAAAGAAAAACGGTTAAAGTGCGCATCAGTGAACACAAATATAAAATATATAGTAATATAAATAAATGTACTCCTACTATTATTGGACGACTTTCGATAAACTTGTTTAAAGCTGGTTGATCTATTAAGCTACGTAGGTTTTGCTAGTTTGTTCATTTGCCTTGCCACTCGCTACTCCTATAACTCTAATTTGTTCAATGGAGTCCCTCAGGGTTCCATTATGGGGCCGTCACCATTTGACACTTCTTTTAGCCAGGATCGTTTATAAATACAATATACAGCTTCATATGTCTCTATGTCTTATATGTGACCATTTAAAGGACATCAGGTTCATCTTTATCTGCAGCTTAATAATGATAAGGCAGAAATTGCTGTTATGAGTCCTTATCTATGAAGGTTACAGACTGCGTCAGCACCTGGGAGAAGCAGGCTGCATGTAAAGTTCTCAAACAACATTGGATCAGGAATATAACTACAGTCTGGGACATTCTTTCAGCTTTCAGCAGATGAAATTCTCTCGGAGAAATGCTGAAATAAATGAAATGCTCTAGATTTTACTAGATTACGCCACGTCCAAAATGGCGTGGAAACGCACATACCTTACACCTAGGCATCATACAGCTGCACGGAATACTGGTGATTATTTCAAAATGGATAGCAGTATACGTTCAGTATTTAAAAAAAAAAAAAAACATGACACGTAAATAATGTAATATGCTAGCAAGATGATTAGCCTGTAACTCGGACACATTTAAAAACAATCCTCGTCTTTATGGTGATTGCTCAGGAATAAATGAAGCAGGCGCACAAACTTTCATGTTGGTACGGATCGATTTCTTCTGTGGTTTTGAAAAGAAAAGTGCAAATTGTTTTCGATTCGCTTCTAGAACAGCGTCTGCAGAAAGACAGGAACGACGTAGACGCCCTGGAGTAAACCTCCAGTGTGCTCATGTCGGTGACGGATCGATACGATGTTTCTAGGAAATCTGGACAGGAACTCACGCTGGCCTGTGCTGGACCCTGGAATGTTTTTGCAGTTGGCTGAGAGCGAAATGAACGAGCGAGTGAGCAGGGTCACGCCACGCTCTCGCACGCCAGTGTTAATGAAATCCGCCTCTGTTATGAGCCTCGTTCTTCGAAAGAGCGCTTTGGAAAAAAACATACAAACACAACGTCGATCGTGCTCGTAGTGTTTCTGTGTCGGTTATTTCGTGCAGGATGTGAAATTTAATCAGATACCGAAAGTGCATGGTGCGCCATGTGACTGTATGAAAGATGAGAGAAAGCTCTGGAAGCTCCTCTGCTTACAAGAGGCTTAAAGTTGTTTTTCCATCTCAAGGCCGTCCGGCAAATCGTGCGTTCTCCCTCTCTTACCGTGTAAGGGCACTTAATAAAGTGGAATCTTACGACTCTCTCTTTTTCCCCCCTTCCTTCCTTCCCTCCTTCCTTTCCTCCCTCCCTATCTATCTATCTATCTATCTATCTATCTATCTATCTATCTATCTATCTATCTAT
>JAOUQX010000025.1:10135179-10148094 GCA_028566295.1 Liobagrus marginatus
TATATATAATCATGTATGTGTGTACGAATTAATAAAGGCAGTAAAATAATGTATTAATGTGTCAGTGTTGTGATCTGGGGACCTTTTTGAGTCGGAATTACGAATCTGTCACGTGGTGAAGCGCAAACACGAAGTTTATGACGTCACATGCTAACTTGTTACGGCAAAACCAATCAGGCCGCAGTAACAGTGGTGTATTGTATCGTTGACGGGCTGCTAGCCGCTGTTAAGGCCGCGTTAGCACAGAGCTGCTTATTAGCTTCGGATTAGAGGTCGAGTTTTCTCCCCCGAAACGAATTTTAGGTAAACTTTTTATTTATTAATGAGTTAATATTATCACAAAGACATTGATTCGTGTGTAATATAAACACTTTCATTGTCAGTATCATTATATCGAAGCAAAACATTTTGTTTTTGTAGCTAATCACAGAACGGCTAATGCTAACGTTTTCCCCCACCACCGTTATTATCAATAACCTTATCATAACATGTACTTATATCTGTTTTATACGTGTTATTTAACTTATTTCGGATCACTTTGATATCCTAAGCAAGTAACATTTCACTTTTATGGATATTTAAATGTTGTAGCTTATTTTAGCCAAAAACAGCTTTTAGCACCGCATATGATGGAAGGCGCGCGCACCAGTATCAATAACGTCTTCCCAATTAATCAACAAAGTTCTGTTTATTCAGTTAATAAGCCAACTGATCAACGTGAGTCACTTCAGATATCGACACACTCCTGCCACACGGGGTGTGTGTGTGTGTGTGAAGAACTACGATTGTGTTTGTGTGGAAGCGTCCAGGTGTGTGTGTGTGTGTGTGTGTGGGAGTGAGTGTGAGAGAGACACGAGATATCATTTTGGGTGTGTGCTTATATGTGCAAAGTGTATCTGTGTGGAAAAATGTGGTTGTGGTGTGTGCAGTGTGCGTGTGTGTATGCAGTGTGTATTAGCATGTCTGCAGTGTGTGTGTGTGTACAGCTTGTACTTTACACTGAAGCATTGTTAAACTCATTTCTATGACATTTGTTTAAAACACACTTGTTGTGATTGTTGTTCGTCTTCCCTCCCAGTCCTGCGCTCTCCCACCTCCACCCCCCTCTTCACCCCCACCCTTTCCTTTTGTTGTCGCCACCGCAGATGAGCGATGGCTCAGGAGACGAATCAGACGCAGGTGCCCATGCTTTGCTCCACGGGCTGTGGCTTCTACGGGAACCCTCGTACTGATGGCATGTGCTCGGTCTGCTATAAGGAGCACCTGCAGAAGCGCGGCGGGCGGAGCAGCCCACCGGGCGAGAAGGGTAAGCACCCGGCTGAGACAGAAGTTAAAGAGAGCGAGAAAGAGATGGATGGAGCTTTGTTTTATCGTAACGCGTTTTCTATTTTGTTTTTATTGTCCGTCAGCCGCCTCTCCGTCAGCGTCCCCAGGAGCTCCTGCCGTAACCGTGGCGACAGACCCTGACCTCGTTCCGGAAACAGTGACTCTTTCAGAAGAGACCAGGTGAACGCCTGACCTTAAAATGTAAACGCTTAAAACACACACTTGTGATTTCGGCGATCTGCTGCTCCGAAGGGTCGGACGATGCAGCAACATGTAGTCATCAGTCATCGCAGTGCTTCTTATTAATATTACCATTATTACTAACACCCCCAGTGGTGACCAAGTGTAATAGCAGTTTTTTTTATAACTAGTGTGTTTATAACTAATGTCGCTCTTCTCTTCAATGAGCAGTTATAATGAGCCGACTAACGACGGGTCACGCGTTCCGAAACCGGCAGCTAGAAGAGTGTGTTTTTTACTATTCTAAAGTGTGTGTGTTTGTGTTTGTTATTACAGAAGCTCGACCATGCCGGTCACTCAGCAGATGATGACTATGAGCGTCTCCCAGGACACCACGACCAATAACTCGGGCCGAGACGACGGCGAGGAGGAAGATGAAGACGACACATCAGCTAAAAGCACAGGTCTCTCTCTCTCTCTCTCTCTCTCTCTCTCTCTGTATTTCCCTTGTTGTTTATTGTGTTGTGTTGTGTTGTTTGTGCTTGATCTCAGGCACAGCCCCAGATGAGTCCCAGGCGTTATCAGATGGAGAGCAGACCCCCGACAAGACCAAGAAGAAGAACCGATGTTTCACCTGCAGGAAACGAGTTGGACTCACAGGTAAGAGAGTGAAAGGTGTTTAACTTTCAGACTCACAGGTAAGATAAAGGTAAAGGTGTTTAATGCTCGGGCTTAGAGCAAAGGTGGTCAAGTAAAAGAACGATGTAGACGTGGAATTAAAAGCAGTGTTGTAGACACTAACCCTGTACCGTGGGGGGGGGGGGGGACACAGTGCTCTGCACACTCGCTCTGACACACCGGACCACTAGTTCAGAGGTCACCGTGTCGGTCTGCTGATCAGATGGTCATGGGTTCAGTTCCCATGTGATCGCCGAGCTGCCCTGCTGGGCCCCTGAGCAAGGCCCTTAACACTCAACTGCTGTCTATAAATGAAATGATGTCGCTCTGGATTACGGCGTCCAGAGTCAGTGTTCTTCTTCTTCTATATATAAAATGTGTTTAATTCATTCATTAAAAATAATAAATCATTAATCCATCACACCCATCAGTTTCACCCATGTGTCTCTCTCTTTCTCTCGCTCTCTCTTGCTCTTCTCTCAATCTCTCTCTCTCTCTCTCTCTCTCTCTCCAGGCTTCGACTGTCGCTGCGGTAACCTATTCTGCGCGATCCACCGCTACTCAGACAAACACGACTGCCCGTACGATTACCGGGGCGCGGCGGCGGCGCAGCTCCGTAAAGAGAACCCCATGGTGATGGCGGAGAAAATCCAGAAGTTATGACGCCTTTCTATAACGGAAATAAACGAGCTGCAGCTATAATCCGAACAATGGCAGCAAACGCCTTTCTGATCTGCCTCCATCTCTCTGGGGTGGAAAGAAGCGCTGCTTGCACCTACCCTAAAGCCCCATGGCTTTACCTGACTCTCTCAGAGTGGTGTGTGTGTGTGTGTGTGTGTTTAGTTTTCACGAGGGGACATTTGCATCTTCTTGCGATTTCTCCGTATAAGGAAGCGGGCCCCATTTATTTTCCTTCCTGTTATGTTTTTTGTTTTCCTCTGATCTCCCATCGATGCGTTTCGTATCCAGAGCTTCTTCCGCATTAATGAAGCGACCGAATTCTTTTTCTTCCTTCCTTCCTTTCCCGGTTTTAATAAGCGTTACCAGAGGATCTATATTAATATATTGAAGTTGGAAGTGTGTGAACGCCTCCTATTTATTATTATTCGAGTTACTTTAGCATTAAATGATGACGTTAGCGTGTAGCAGAAAGGAGGAAGAACGACCTTTAACCAACCCTCCTGATGACACGCTGCCACGGAGCAAACGTCATTCATTTCATCAACCTCAAATATATTCCTGACCACCAGCAGACCAGCGGCCGCGTTACGCTTTGATGATGTCACACAGGAAGTCATCACAGCCTCCAGCAAGAGGTCCAGAGTCGCGCTCTTGTACGCTGAACTTTTTTTATTTTTTTTTGCAGCGCCGTCACGACTCCAGGCTGCACGTTCGTGTGAATGATTTGTTTCCGTAATGGGCGTGGCCTGTACGACGCTCACAGCACGCAGTACCGTTCCATCATGATGTGATGTCATCAATCCACAGTTTAAGATATCATTTGTTCATGTATGTAAGCCCCATGTGACCGACCCCTGACCCGTATCGTTTAATACAGCGTCGATTAGACGAGCCAGGAATATGTGGACCAGGGATCAGGGTGGGCGGGGTTTCTGTCCAGCAAAAGGGGGTGTAGGGAGGGGCGTTAAGCAGCAAGCGGCATAGGGTTTGTGTGTTGACCGTTCGAATAACTGCGCAGGTTTACACAGCAGCACATCGTCCAATAGGAATGTAAATAAAACGTTTTTAACGTTCAGGAAACGTTAGCGACTCCGACGCGTCCCGTGTTTACGCTTAACCTTTCAGCACGCAGTCAGACTTCAGATTACGGTTTAGTCCAAAAGCACGAGTCAGACTTAAGTCAGGCTTCAATTTTATTTCAGAGAATGATGTACAGCATGTTGCAGAAGTATTCACACGATTTATACCCCCCCCCCCCCCCTCCCCTGACCATCGAACGTTTTCTACGTTTTGTACCGAACTGACCTGATCGACAATGATGTCATAAACCACACTTTAATAATAAAGGAGTTAGGAACATCTACATAGTTTATTAAAGGTATTTAGTAATAAAACATGGCGAAGCAGCGGCGTACAGGACACCCTGTACAAACCTGTACGATATCTCAAAGGGTTAGGGAATGAGGACATGTCATGCATAGCATCATGGAAAGGTATAAAGGTTTGATTAAAAAACATCTTTTAAGTCTAAAAATCGACGTTAAACGTTTTCTTTTCAAATCAAACTGACGGGATCTCCTTCAATCAAATCGAGCAGGTGGTAAAGAGACCCGAGAGTTTCTTTTCACTGCGGTTCCATAAATAAAGTCCAGTCCAGTAGCGTTCCGGCGAGACCCTCTTAACCCAGTGGACTTGTTTTCGGTAGCTCCTACTACTCATCCTGGTCCTGTGTGCTTATGGATGTTCCCCAGCAAGCTCTGGGCTCTTCCAGGAAAAACCTCTTTGTATTTCCACTTACATTTTATTCAATCCTGATCTAATGAACCACTTCAGCTCCAGGACCTTAAGGGATTCATGGGTAAATATTTATGCACGTGGTGGGATCGGCACTAAGCCCTGACGACGCTGTCGAGCAAACACGCGTCACTTCTTATCAGATGACACTTCGGCACAACAATTGGAATATTTCAGCGGCATCTGTTTATCAGTACGTCGTGTTTTTAATGACCTTTTGATGACGTAAATACAGACGGTGCCCGAGGTGTGTGTGTGCGTGACGGATTTTTTGACTTTACAGTGGCGATGGCAATATAAAATTGTAAAAAAAAAAAATAATAAAGTTGTAAAAGTATCACAGCAGGCAGGCAGTATTTTATTATTTAACCATATGATTAATTTACGAGTAAGTTTAAAAACAAAAATATTCGATTCACGTTTTTCCAGCTCTTATTATTTATACTTTATTAATGACAAATTAGCATGTTCAACTTTTTAATTCAACTGAAAGACTACTTTATAGTAATAAGCAGCAAAATAACAAAATAAACAGGTGGAAAAAAAACTTTATAAAAAAATAAAAATTTGGAGTCCAGTGGAATATGAATGGATATGAATGAGTCAGAAGTGTATTCTATTTGTTTAACATTATATTATATTTACATTTTTATATACAGAAATTGTAAGCACGTTTTTCTTCTCTATCTCTATTTAAAAATATTACGTCTGTTCCTTGTAATGCTTTAAAGGTTCCCCCAAGAGATTTTGGATTGGCTAACAAGAGCAAGTTAAAAGGCCTGCCAAAGCCCCGCCCTCCCGGCATATTCTCTTTCCAAAGCCACGCCTCCTCCGGAACACATGAACACGGTGCTCAGGCAGAGCAGAGACTCAAACCACAGGACGAGAGAGAGTGAGATTATCTCATGTGTAATACGGCGGTGAGTAAATATTACAGTAGAAAGCCGTAATATTACAATAACTAACGTAAGCTACTTTATAAACACGTTATTACACACAGCGTGTTTATAACGGGAACATAGCGCTGATGACGTAGCCGTCCGCGATAACAGGTTGCACAGAGGTATGCTAATACATACTGTGTTAACATGCAGGTAGGACGTCCTATCGTAATGTTCGGGCCGGACGTTTTGATTGGACGAAGTGTTTTGGGTCCAACGCCGTCCACAGACGATATAAATACAGATCATACATTTAAAACACGCAACTTGGAGTGATATCAAACTTAACAAAGGGTCAAATAACTATCAATTCTGTCATCTTTTAAATAATCAACAGCTCGATGTTAATAATATACAATTAACGTAAATGTTTTATTCCATCAGTAAAAGAAGCAGTAGTTTGTTGAAGACAGGAACAAGATGAGTTTACATGGAGCATCATAATCTGATTATTCAGTACGGATGAATACGCTTCATGTAAACACCTCAAGCAGATTAATATTTCAGTGGGGTTGAGAAAGGTGAGATAATCCTGTTTGCATAACTCCAGTAGTACGACGCCCATACACCAGTCCTTACTACAGAATCTCTTCCTCAGGCCTCAGCTCTGGGCTTCAGGTGGTTCACTAGAGCGCCCCCAAGAGTACATGGAATGACTTTCTTTTAATATTATCTGTGTTGGGCATTACTTTAAAAAAAAAAGTCATTAGTTCTAGTTCTAGTAGCTAAGCTAAGTCTAATGGCTTATGCCTTGAGCCGGTTCTGGTTCTATTAAAGACCCATATAGTGAAGATTCACAAAGAGTCACAAAGATTTACTTCCGTAAATGTTTCTGTCATTAAAACGGTGTGGAATAAAATTCATGCTTTTCTGCCACTTACTAAAATAAGTTTCGTAAAAGTTTCTTTTATAAAATGAACCAAAGTGCAAACCCCTAACTACTATTTAGTGAAGAGTAACTACTAGTATTGTACATGTAAGCAAACTATTTTAACACTTCTTCAGCAAATGAACGTTTAACTTCTCCGTAAGTCACTTTACAGAGACGAGTTCTGTTCTAGACGGAAATTTCTGCAAATACTGTAGAATAGAATACAAGTCTTTATTTGTTGCATTTAGACATGATCTGGCAACCCTGGACAAACGTTTGTTTCGTTGGACTTTAATAAACTTTAGACTCCTTTCATACAATGGATTATAAACTCCGGAGTGAAACATCGTGACTATTGAAACGCGATGCAGTGTTTCACATTTTATTTATTGCCCTTTTTGTGTTATATGTTTGATGATCGAAAGGGCGCCATTACTTTATAATGCATATAATTCCTCCAATCTGATGAGGAGAGTTTAAAGTTCAGGATCTGGATGGTACGAGTTCCTCGTTACTCCTCACTGTCGCTTTGTTCCGTTCTTTATGACACTGAGAGGAAACGATTCGAGAGACAGAACGAAGAGGAGGAGAATCTTCATCAGAGTCCCACTGCATACGATGCGGCGCCGCTTCATTCTGTTAGAGGGAACCGTGTGTGTGTGTGTGTGTGTGTGTAAACGTCAGTCATTCGGGATGATGGTGCACGGCCTTCTGCATTCGTCCGTACCACTTCTTAACTTTTGTGTTCTCCATCATGTCGTCGAAAGCTTGCAGACCCTCCATGACCCTCAGAACACCAAACACCGCCTACACACACATTATACGAGTCATGTCATTCGAGTTATACAAGTTATATGTTATTCGAGTCAAACGCGTTATTCGAGTCATATGTTATACAAGTTATTTGCGTCATATGTTATTCGAGTTATATGTTGAGATATTCGAGTTGTATGCTATACGAGTTATTCAAGTTATATTATTCAAGTCATGCGAGTCATACAAGCTATTCGTGTCATACGAGTTACGTTATTCAAGTCATACGAGTTATTCGTGTCATACGAGTTACGTTATTCAAGTCATACGAGTTATTGGAGTCATATGTTATACGAGTTATTCCGAGTTATATTATTCAAGTCATGCGAGTCATATGAGTTATTCGAATCATAACAGTTATTCGAGTCATACGAGTTACATGTTATTCAAGTCATACGAGTTATTCAAGTCATACGAGTTATTCGAATCATACGAGTTACATGTTATTCAAGTCATACGAGTTATTCAAGTCATACGAGTTATTCGAATCATCGAGTTATATGTTATTCGAGTCATACGAGTTACATGTTATTCAAGTCATACGAGTTATTCGAGTTAGTTTCTCCTTACCAGGTCAGCGAGGTTGGGTTTCTCTCCTCCCATAAACGTCTTAGTTTTTCCGATGGCCGCCACCCAGTCGTTCACCGCCTTGTACAGGTCCTGTCTCACGTCGTCCTGCAGGTTGTGTCTGAGGACGTGAGGGAAAATAAACGTTTATTTACATTCGACATTTAAAACAAACCACAGAACGTAAAGTCGTCATGCGATCGTTTATGGCGATTAGGATATGACATGGTCACATGGCACAGTGGACAGGATGATGCCTCGCTCTGACCTGCGCTTTAGTCGTTTGGAGATGAACCACATGGCCACCGCTCCCACGTACTTGGCGAAGAAACCTTCGAATGTGCTGAACTTTCCCTCGCGGACGATGTAGTCAAAGGAGGCCAGAGCCTCGGCCGGCGTCCGGTACACATTAGGGGGGATGAGGTGCACCAGCCAGTCGTCTGCCCATTTACGCCATTTTATCTCCTCTCTGATCACAAACACACACACACACACACACACGTTCAAATCCCAGATTTAAGAAAATAAAGAAAGAATACATGGAAAACTAGAAAGAGGACAAAAGCAAAAGAGAGATAGTGACAGTGAGGGAAAGTATGAGCGAGAGAGCGAGAGAGAGAGAGACTCACTGCCGAGACGTTTTCTCTGGATAGACCTGCAGGTGTTTGTTCTCGTCCACCATAACCCAGTACTTGTTGCCAAACTCGATCACGTCTTTCCCGCCGTCGTTCTTGCTCTTGATTTCCGGATAACAGTTCAGGATCTCAGGAACGCTCTTCTCCCTGCGGCGCCGCCGTTACACACGGGCATCAGTCACACAACGACTCGCTTAAACGCGACGACTCTCTAAACACAACAACTCACCGAACGCGACCGGGTGGAGTGTTCGAGTCACTCACCTGCTGATCAGGTATGTCATCAGAGCGCTGATGATCACAGACGAGTCGTTCAGCTGCTGCTTGGGAGAGAATGCGGGAGTTTAACATCATCATCACCATCACACACACACACACACACTGAGAGACACCTGCCGGATACATTATGCCGCACTTACGGCGCTTTCGTTCACCATCAGGATGGGAACTTTTCTGTAGGTGGACCATTTGAGCTCCTGCCGCATGACGGGGTTCACCTCCACCACTTCGTACCGGAGGCCATGATAGTCGAGGAACGCGCGCACTTTACTGCAGAACGGACATGATTTATACTGATACAGCGTCAGCTTCAGATCCCAGCCCGGAGCGGCTCCCTGGAAAACAAAGATCGACCGATAATGTGTTAATCAGGTTAATTCGATAATTAGATTAGATTCATCAGACAATCCTGAGTTAGCGATTTAAGGCTACAGATTTGATGTTTGGTGTGTAAAACATTGTTGGGATTGAATTCTTTGCTGCATTATAAAGTGCCATACATCGTAATAAAGAGATCAGTCGTTTAGATTCATCGAGATCAATAATGGACATTATAATGATTCGCACTATGCTAGTGAAGCTCCGCCTCCTGTACAGTAAAGCTGTGTTTACACTTGAAGCTTTCGAGTTGCCGTTCCAGCATCTGGTTGCCATGGTGAAGAGATTTCTCAGGGGGTGAAAGTGTTGGTGTTAAAAAAAAAAAAAAAGAAATCAGCAATGTTGATCATCATCATTTCATAGACAAAGGAGACGCGCTTTAAGACAGATCACGTGGGCTCTGAAGTCTTCTGGAAGGAACGCGCTCCGAATTTACATGTACTGAATATATCCTGTCGCTTACGTCACCGGAAGTAGCAGGTCTCATTGAAACCGAGTCGTCATCTGCATATTTGACTCTGTGTAATCCAATTACAAACAGGTTTCCGGACCGGAAGTCCGTTTTCAGAACACGCTCCTTTAACCGGCTTGATATATCTTTGCTAAAGCCACGAGCTTAATGCGTTTCTCATCATGTTCTACACATTTTCCTTGTTATTATTTTTTTTTACAATTAATAATAATAACTAATAAACATAATCCAATTCTATTATGGCTAATTTAAGCGCGGGAGTTTTCTGTAATTAATGCGATGGTTGTTATAGTGATCTCACCGGCTGCTCTGCGCGGTGGCTCTGCACCGTGTGTTTAACGGTGTGGTACAAACCGAGTCCCCCTCCGAACAGGAACGCGCACCTGAGCGCCACACCGCCGCTTCCGGTCCGCTTTGCAGCGCGTGCATATCCGTGCGTAAAGCCGCTGTAAGCTCGCGCTGAGAGTCGCGTGGACAAAAGCGCCGAATTCCCGGCTGGAAAACTCGTGCTGTGTGAAAGCAGCCGGCCGACCTTCCCCAAGCTCCTCGCGCAGGACGCCGCCATTTTGCTCTGACGTCACACACGCTGTCTGGCGCGCGACACGCGGAAATGAAACTACACAGCTTAATGTAAAACAAACACTATCGTTAACAACAGAAGGACTTAATTAAGAAAACTCATAATATTACTTTAATACGTTATTATTCAGGGATTATCTAAAAAGCACAATAAACGTCACTATACGTCCCCATTTTTATTTATACGGTATACACCATTTAACACGTTATTACAGACATCTACTATGTGGAGATATATCTGTTATATGTACGTTTAAAAAAAATACAAATCAGTATCATCATCACTACTATTATTATTATTATTGTTATTAAAGCAGCACACGAGACTATGTTAAAACAATATATACACTTTATTTTGTGTTTAGAGCTTTTATACAGACTTCATTCTCAAATATTATAACTTAATTCTCACTATATTAAGAATATATTTGTTAAATATGGTGAATATTTATGGTGAAATATTGTGGCTTATTTTCCCTCATAATGTTACATTTGTTCTTTATATTACGACTTTATTTCCTTGAAATCTTCCGGTAGTTTTATACATAATAATTGTATCCTTTATTTCTAAATGGTTCTTGTGTTCAGTTATTTTTCAGTTTGCTATTTGAAGTATTTACTTATGTTTTTCATCTAAATCAAACAAAACCCTGCGACGCGTGCGAAATAAAACGGAGCACGCCCCCTCCCGCCGCCTTTGCAAACGTCACTTCCGGACACGGCAAAGACGCTAGCAGTAGTAGTACTGTACTAGGAGGCTGTGGGCAGCGCGGATCCTTTGGTTTCGTTAGCATGGAGGCTAATCAATGACAGCTCGGTGTCGCTTTCTCCCCTCGCTCGCCACCCCACACACACACGCGCGCGCGCGCCCGCACACACACACACACACCTAACTCTAGTGCTCTATCATCACTTGTTTCAACTGCGGAGGACGAAATGAAGAAATGACCAGCTTTTTATTCCGTATCATCTGAGGAGTCGGCGGTGTTTCCAGGTTAGCTTTAGCATTAGCATTGATTGCTTTTCTGAACGCTAGCATGGCTGATTATCCCTGAGTCGGAGAAAATGTGTAAAAACATCTTCGGCGCCGTAGTTTGTCATTTATTTTGCAGGATGGATTAATAATATTAGCCTAAATCTGTTTACTGTGATGTTTTTAACGACAATATTTTATTCTATCATAATGTTATGTAGCATTCATTTAATATAAGCCCTTATAATATCTATATTTATTTTTATATTTAGCAATATATTTTAAATTTCACCTTTTTGTGCCTCATGCCCACAACAATATTTTTATTATGCATTATTTTGTTAGGGTATCTAATAATACATTTAACCATTTAAAAAAAATGTGTTTTCTTTACATTTCACCCTGCTTCAATCTAAATCACAGAAAAGTTCCAAAAAAAAAAAACCCCCCTCTAATTAAACAATTAATTTACATTGCTGCTGTCAGTTGACGAGCTCTTTGATCACTTTATTTATTTATTTACTTCTTTTTCTGTGCATGCGTCCTACTCCATTTTGAGTCACGTGGTATTACTGTACATAACGTATCTAAAGCAGCATTGTTGTTTCCATAGGAACGCACAAGCGCGTTTAATCATAAAGGAAGGAGCCTCCAGTGTCAGGGCTCGTCTTTATGGTAATCAGTGGTAGTATTTTATGACCTCGTGATCTTTACTGTATCCGACGTGGCTGTATTTGATCTTTTTCGCCTTGGTCCCGTTTTCTCTCTCTCTCTCTCTCTCTCTCTCTCTCTCTCTCTCTCTCTCTCTCTCTCTTGTATGTGTCCGTTGGGTTGCGTTTCATTTCCACGCTAATTATTCATGACCCCGCTGCTGGAGATCATTGCCGGCTCAGCAAAAATCGCACGGCGTGAGGAGGATCCTCCTGAGGTGAAACGTTTCCTCAGGAGGACTCGCCGCCATGATTGATTATTAATCGGGATTTTGTTGTAATTACGAGGTTATCTATAATTGAGTGTAATTGCGGTGAAAGAAGAAGCGTGTTTAAAGGATTAATATAGTCATGCTGAGGGTTCTCCTGACGTGATGATAGCCTCAGGTTCTTCCTTTTCCTCGATTTTATTATCATTCTTCCTTTTCCTCAATATTATTATTATTTATTATTGTAATTGTTCTATAAGTCATTGCGTTATTGGTGTGCTGGCTGTGTGCTTGGTAGAGTGTTTATAAAGGTCTGTGTAATCCGGGTTATATCGGAATCTGAGAGACAGCGCGTCCGAACCCTTTCCTGATCCCAGATCCCATTTCTGGATCCCGTCCCAGGAAAAGCAGCAGCGCTCCGTCTACAGCGGGACAATGACTCCTGTAGGAGGCTTTACAGTAATGCTGTTCAATCATCTCTCTCTTACATCACCCCTCTCTCTCTCTCTCTCTCTCTCTCTCTCTCTCTCTCTCTCTCTATTTATATCTCTGTGTCTCTATTTATTACACTATCTGTCTTTCTCATCACTCTTTTCCTTTCTGTCTCCCTCTTCTCTTGCTACTTTTTCCTATCCTTCTGTATGTCTCCCGCTTTTCTGTCTTTATCCCTCTGTCTGTCTGCCTGCCTGTCTGTCTGTCTGTCTCTCATCTCTTTCTCTCCCCATCTGTCCTTCCTTCATTGTCTGTGTCCCCTCTATCTTTGCTCTCTCTCTCTCTTTCTCTCTCTCTCTCTCTCTCTCTCTCTCTCTCTCTCTCTCTCTCTCTCACT
>JAOUQX010000026.1:370497-375497 GCA_028566295.1 Liobagrus marginatus
CACACACACACACACACACACACACACACACACACACACACACACACACACACACACACACACACACACTTGTTCCTAGCGAGAGTTCTATAAAGATGATCATTTCCACATGACCAGCTCCACGCTGTAAGGTGTGTATTTAACGGAAGGAGTCTCCAGTGTGAGTGCTGAAGCTGTAAGCGTGTTTCTGATGTTTGCGGTTTCTATGGTAACAAAACAAGCTGCTATTTTTGTTATGGACAGCAAAAGGAGGGTCTGGTGAAGGAGCGAGTGTTTAGAGCTGATGTAATATACAACTCAATAGAAGAGATACTAATTAATTGTTTTGGTGTAAAAAGTCTGTCAACAAATCTTCACACACACACACCCACACGCGCGCACACGCACACACGCACACACACAGAGATCAATGCTGCGGATCACAACGCGGTTTTGTTTACTGTGTCGGATCGCTAGACGATCGGCAAAGACGAATTGATTTGTGGCCTCATGGTGAGATTCCACATGATCCTGTTACACACCCGAGTGTATTCTCTCTCTCTCTCACACACACACACACACAGTCCTTAAATGACATGTCGAGCTCTCGACAAAGAATCTTTTTCACATCAAACTGAAATCTTGGGCACTCTATGGTGTAGTACAAATGTTTGTGCACCCCAAAAACAGCACAGTGTGTATACATACATATTCCTCATACATATTAGCGCACACGTGCTTTTAAAAAACAAATGGCTGACTACCTGAGCCAACATGTCACCATCATATTTAAAACCTCACCAATTAAAAGTTCCGTTTAATAGCATCATAAAGAGCTAGCAGGCTAGTTACGTTTAGCTACCTCACTAACAAACTGCTACTTTATCAAACCGCTAGTTACACACGCTCGTGCGTTAGAGCGACACACAGGCCGAGGACGCAGTGAAGACGTTAGTTTAATTATTGGCTAATTCTGACATCATTGTCTGCTCCGGTCATAGCTCCGCCCACTTTGAAGACATCAGCAACTGTCTTCCTTTACTGATTACATTCGACTGATTGGTTCAAATCGAACTGATCGGCTCAGCTCTTGATCAGTGCTGGAGCTTTAAAATCAACATTACAGACATGTAAACAAGAACAAAAGTAAATATCCCCCATAGCCGTATATATGCTTTGAAAGAAGTGTTTTGTGATGCAAATTTGGCAACCCTGTCTCTGAAGATGTAGTGAGCGTGTGTGTGTGTGTGTGTGTGTGTGTGTGTGTGTGTGTGTGTGTGTGAGAAGACCGGGGTTCAATTCCAGCACTACCAAGCTGGATCACTGCTGGGCCCCTGAGTACGGCCCTTAACCCTCAACTGCTCAGTTGTAAGTTACTTTGGATCAGAGCGTCTGCTAAAAGCTGTAAATGTGTGTGTGTGTGTGTGTGTGTGTGTGTGTCATGTTTGTGTGCGCCATCACATTAACATGTAGCGTGTTACCACATAACTACACCATATTTGCACTGAGCTTAACGATTTCTTTTTTAAGAAGGTGCGCGCACGTGAAGTTCTCATGGCGATCACGTGTTCTATTAAACGTAAACATTGCAACACAAAGCGTCGATAGGGGGCGCCAGAAACAAGCTCTTTCAGGACGCTTTGTTCCTCTTAGGGGAAAAACAAAGACACAGTCGACCACTCACACACACGCACACACACGCACGCACGCACACAGACGCACGCACACGCACGCACGCACACTCTTTCTAGAAGCCTAATCACATGAGAATAATGTGAGCGACTCAAGAACACAAAACACACACCATCGTTTGATTATTTTCTCTTAATCACCACCACCACAGCACACACACACACGCGCGCGCACACACAGCTTACCGCGCTCAGACTTCATGGTTCCCTCTGTGTGGTTCTCCAGTTCCGTCCTCAGTGTCGGTTTGCGGCTCTGATCCACCGGTCAGTGTGTCTCTGTCCCAGCCCTCAGCATCCACACACACACACACACACTCTCCAGCAGCCTCGGGTCAGATGCAGTCCCGAAAATCGCTCGTGGAAATAAGTCTTAATCAAAAGAAGTCACCTTGTCCACAGCTGCAGTGTGTGTGTGCGCGCGCGCGTGCATTTAAATACGTAGATGTCCGACAGTGTATGTGTGTGTGTCCATCTCGTTATGCCTCATGACAACACCACCTCAACCTAGATTTAAGCACTAACACCCACACACACACACACACACACACACACACACACACACACACAAGCTATGAACCTTCTCGAGCCTCCATTGCACCCCGACTCCTCTTTTACACACACACACACACACGCGCGCGCGCGCGCGCGCACACACAGCAAAGCCTCAATATCTTCACTGCGACTCTAATTGTTCACCATTCCGTCATCACGTGGGTGTATTTCCGGTCATGTCGGCAGTTCAAAGCAAAGCTCGAGTCACTAACCGCAACTACTAGTTAAAGCGCTAAACCAGCAGGCTAGTCCACGAACAGCTAACTAACCCCGCAGGAAACACACCACCGGAAGTGTCCATCGTGTTGTTAAAGTCACTAGTCACCGTCATAACGCCTTTATTATTACTACTACAACCTCAACCACCGCGAGCTCGCGATCATCTGCTGCTCAGAGCTGCTTGTCAAAACAGTAAAGACGGGTCACGTGACGCCCCCTACACAAGCCAGGACTCCGCCTCCTGTCTCCACTTCCGGTTCCGGCTCTTCAAAGAAACAAAACATTTCAAAAAAATAATTTAAACGATATAAAAGATTTATATTTAACAACACACATAGCGTGATCTAGTTGTGTATTTAGTTTGCTGACGTCATACTTTATCGGGTATTAAAGAGTTTCGGAAACATTCTGTTTCTTAGCGCTGATCGAAATGATTCAGTGATTCATTTTAACACGAGTCAACAAGTGAATCGTTTGGACAGTTCTGATCAATAAACATAACACGCATACACGCGTACGCACGCACGCACACACACCAGCGTGTGTGTTATTATTGTATTTATCATCGCACATTTGTGGTGTTCTACTGGTTTAAAAAGGACATAAAACCGAGACGCTTTTAAGAGTCGACTCTTAAACTGATTCATTTGATCCACTGTGACTCGTACAAGAGCCGCACTTAGATTTAAGTAACACGATAAGCTAAATAAATTTAAACCGTGTAATTTATATATGTTTCTATGCCTTTCTGTGTGTGAGCACTAGTTTATACGCGTTTAAAATATTTTTAGGACATAATTAAAGATCTTTCGGCTTTTCTTCCTTTTTGCGGGTCTGTGTTACCATGACGACGAGTATTCTCTCCAAAGCTTGCTTTGTTGCTACTGTCACAGTAATGTCACAGAAGAAAAAAAAAAACACACACACACACACACACACCAGTGGTCAGGCACTGACTATTTTCTGATACGATGAATCATGTAGTAAAATGTAAAATGTTGTTTATGCTAGCTAGCTAGCATGTTAGCTAACTTGCTTGCTTCCAGTACATTTCATTATTTATCTTAACTAAAAGAAAAATAGTTCTGTTCAGCAATAGAATAACGATTAAATGTCACGGACTCGTTTAATCCACAGAAAGCCTGTAGAATTTTAACCCTATTTTTATTTATGCAATAAAATTATATAATAGTGTTGAAGGCGCGTGTGTAAGTGCGAAACTATCGCCACAGCGCCATCTACCGAGTTACTGTTAAAAATCCGCCGCTGCGTGTTACGATGGACTTTGCTGCCACCTTGTGGCCATATATGAGTTTTACACTTTAACCTGAACCGCTCAGAAACGTTTTAAAACCATAGAATTCACGACACACTTTTATATCAGCAGTTTTCAGATCGTTCACCTTTTATATCTAGTGTTTGCTGTCATATTTAACATCTCAGATACGTCACATCATTTAAATTCTTGTTTTAGTTTACTTTAGTTACTTGCTTTTTTAACGGTATGTTTGTTTTGATTCCCAAAACGAGTTACTGACCTGAATATCATTTCAGTTCTGTCCAGTGTACGTTGTGTAAACTTTAATTTAATGTTTAATGTTTAACTTGTTAAATGTTTAATGGAGAGAAATAAAAGCGAGTTATAATAAATGATACAACTTGTGATAAATAGTTATCTGTTATCTGTATCTCCGTTAATTGGTGCAGAATTAGTAAGATTTAAGATCAGTGACATTTCTAGTTTAGAGTTTTACTTATTTTATTCATTCGGATGTTAGAAGATAATGAAAGGTTAAAAAAGAGGCCCACATTTATTAAAGACAACATTCGTTTAATATCTTTAAATATAATAATAAAAAGTCAGAAAACTTATGTATTTATTTATTTACTTATATATCAGTTTATCGAAATCCTAAATAACATTATTTTTAAGAAAAAAATGTTTAGCAAAATAAATGGCTCAGATTAATCTTTACCTTTGACTCTGCTGCCGCCTCGTGGCTGTCTGTGAGTATTACACCATAAAAGGAACCGTGTTTAATGGTCTTTAGACTTGTTTTAAAATAAATGCGACATAAATTCTGATCTGAGGTAAAGTGTTTCTTGTTAGACACGTGGTTGTAGGCTGATGGGTTTAGTGTATTAGAGATAGAAAATGACCAAACTGCACAGAATGTCCAGCAGGTGACCAGGTGTGTAGAGACTGAACACAAAGCTGAATAATGTTTTGTAGCATTAATCACAGTTTGTTTTTTACACGTTATCACGTCACCATGTCGTCATGTCCTGCTTTTCACAAGTGATTTGATTTGCGTGTTAATACAAAGCGCCCTCTAGTGTTCGCTGTGTAGAATAAACCAAAATTCTGCCACGTCTCTCTAAAATGGAGACCAACATTCACCTGGACATTTTATTTTCATATTGATTGATGCCTAGATGGAGCCACGTGATGTTTTATAACACGTCCCCCGACTGACCATTTTGGTTAGATTTCAGTTCTGGTTCTTTTACACACAGATCCTCTCTCTAAGTGTTGATGAATCGTCACGCAGTGCTGAA
>JAOUQX010000026.1:377997-381381 GCA_028566295.1 Liobagrus marginatus
ACGAGACGTAACACAAGCTACCAAACCAAAACAGTGCTATTTTATTTCCATCCAGGGATGTTTCAGCTCTCACCTGCCCCCTAGTGGATATAATGTGTATAACACCACACACCTCGACTCTGGGGCAAAAAAATGGAAACACGGCAAAAGTGTTTCAGATGATTTCACACCTAACACCTCCCACACCTTTCACACCTAACACCACACCTAACACCTCCCACACTAACACCTCCCACACTAACACCTCCCTCACCTAACACCTCCCACACTAACACTTCCCACACCTCCCACACCTAACACCTCCCACACCTCCCACACTAACACCTCCCACACCTAACACCTCCCACACTAACACCTCCCACACTAACACCTCCCTGGTGTTATGAAGCCCCGCCCACTCGCTTTCTATTGGTGCCCAAGGGAAAGTTTAACGAATTTTCACGTTAGTAATAAAATAAAAATATCTGTGACTAGACGTGCGTTTAAAAGTAAAAGTAAAGCTTTTCTTTATTGAAATGTAACATCTGACAGTTAAATGGTTGATTTTTTGCACATCTGTAAACCGACACAGTTTTTGTTTAGTTGTTAGCATTTTATTTATTGTATAAATGTAAAAATGACATGATATTTCATGCACCATTTCTTCGCCCCAGATTGTCGTCGTTAGATAAAGTACAGCTACGTTTATGTAGCGCGGTTCAGTGTGTGTGTGTTGCTGAGGAATAACGACGTAAACCGCTGATACAGAGTCCGCAGTGTGACATGACATTTTAGAAACGGTGGATGACGTTAGCCGAGTACGAGCACGGCGAGTCCCGGCGTCGTGATTAAGCGACGGTCAGTCCGGTGCGTCGACGCCCCTCACGGCTGTATGATTGGTCGATTGGGTTTTTAAAGCACGGCTGCTGAAGCGGCTCGACGAGCATCGATCTTTGGTGTCTAGCTGCTGGCGTTGATTTCGTTGAAAAGATTGAGAGAGGTTTTATAAAGCTAGCGAAGTTTTCCCTGAATGTATCACGCCACAAAGCGTAAAGAGCGATGAAACAAAACGGCACGATGCGTTGGATTAGGGTGGACAAACGGAAAGCGGTTTCTTCTTTGGTTCTGTACTTGATTGGTTGCTACACGTTCCAGCTGAAGAACGAAAGTCGCACATGCTAATGAGTTTTACTGACGGTTAGAAAGAAAGCACTACGAGACGGACGACGTTCGAGGAACAGCGCGAGAACATACTAGCGTGATGTTTTTATCCTCGAACTCTCTACAGGATTGTTTTGGTTTTGTTGTTTTTTGGTTTTTTTTTTTATGAGGGGGAATACAGGGTGAAAATGTTTTAAAAGGGGGCGGGGCATGACATCATCGTCAAACCTGTGCTCGTCTCCGTTTGACACAGCGCTTAAAATCGGGACAGGACACGCCGTGAAATAAAACCAAACAGAACTAAAACAAAATGAAAGAAAACAAAAACAACAACTCCAAGGGTGGACTCAGCGTCCAATCAGCAACGTGGAAGAGCCCAACCAATCAGGTAGCATGAAGATGAAAGGTGTGAGTGTGGGACACCGGGGACGCCGCGTGGGAGGTGTAGATGTTGGTGGGACCAATAATTGGACAGTAACACTTCTTTTTTTGCAGACATAAACGAATGAAGTCTTAAATACTCGCTGAAGAAGAAAACTAAAAAGAAGAAGAAGAAGAAGAAGAAGAAGAAGTCTTTGGTTGTTTTTTTCTTTGGATATTATAAATATCAGTATTGTACAAGTCTTAAGGGCAAAAAAAAAACGCAGTCCAGATTTTGTCTGGCGTAGTTTTTTAGGTTAAAGCTTTTCCACCGAAGGTTTTTTTTTTTTTGGGTCAGTCTGCAGTTACACTTTGGTACATGTGCTGGAGGAGGAGTTGACCACGTTGGCCCCGCCCTCATCCAGCCACTTATCGAGACTCCGTCTGCGAGCGTTCATGAAGAAGTTGCTGACGGTGGTGAGCTCCAGGCCCAGCTGCTGAGAGATGGTGATTTGTAACTCTTTGGACGGACGCTTGTTCTCTTTGAATATTGCGTGTAAAGTCCGGCGCTGGACGTCGGTGAAGACGAGACGCGGTTTCTTCGAGACGTTTCCGCGCTCGTTCTTTCCGTGTTCTTGCTCCTTCCTTTTGCACGCTGGAAAAATAAACAAACAGATTCGGTCAGAAATCCACCTGCTGTTTGTGCACGTTTCCCTTTACCCCAAAATCATGTTCAAAATGCTAGCTGCCTCAAGTATAAGCGATTATTCTAATTCAATTAATAGCCACGCCTCCATCCGAAACTTATCCTGACACATGATTGTGCCCCATGGCAGGAAGTGACATCATTAAGAGTGTAGGATACACATTTAGGGCTAAACTGGAGGCCATAGGCTTCCGTTATCTGTTAGCAGCATTAGCTTTGTTGGTCTAGCGTTAAACAAACCAATGCAGAGCGATTTCTTTGCTAGATTTAAAGTAAAGTAGTAAATTGTGCACGTTATATATTTCGTTAGCATAACCCCTACAGATGTTTAGATACATTTTTTAAATAATGCTCTAACCCCATGTGCTGCACGATGCCAATTTAATAACAATGAATATTTTGTTATAAATAAGCTACAAACACCAGACGGGTTTTCACAAGCATCCACGAGTTTCCAGACATGACCACACGGGGGCGGTGTGACACCAGCAGCTGCAGCGTCTTAAAACACAGTAAAATGCAGGAATAACTACAGTGGAAGCTCTCATAACGAGTATAAGTCGTTCCAGAATCTTGCTCGTTATGTGAAACACTCATTAAGCGAAACTAATTTTCCCGTATAAATCAGTGTAAAACACGATGATGCGTTCCATGCGAAAAAAACGTTTTAATTTTTAACATTTTTAACGTTTATTCAAATAAAATGACATACTTCTAAATGGTTAAGGGTCGTAACTGTCACGGTCTGGAGTCAACGCAGAGCAGGCAGGATGTAAGTGCAGAGGTGTGTTTATTTAACAAACAGCGGTTCATGAACATACACTTATACATACACACACACACGCAGCGTGCTAATCGGCTAAAGCTATGCGCTACGTACTGTAGCTAGGAAATCAAACGGTGTGTGAACAACTTAAACTCCAAACAAAACATCTAAACAATCGGACAGTTGATACGATAACAAACGCTGAATAGTTTAAACAATACTGAACCTTACCAGGTATAACAGAAACACGCGGTTTTTATACGTTACGTACTAGCAGGACGTGAACCACCGCCACAAAAACAGGAAGTGCAGGGTCTTAGGGTAAAGTTCATGGTGCTACGAGTTCATAGTGTAGGCGGAGACTCCCTCTGCTGGTTGGAAAAATGTGTGATCACATGCGACACTAACGTGC
>JAOUQX010000026.1:715965-726192 GCA_028566295.1 Liobagrus marginatus
CACACACACACACACACACACACACACACACACACACACACACACACACACACACACACACACACACACACACGAACAGAATCTGACCTGTAGTGTTAGAAATCTCTCCGTCGGCACACGGGATACAGTCAAAGCAGCAGACGGGTTCTCCCTGACGGATGCCCATACGTGTGCCCGGCTGGCATCGCTCGCTACACACGGAGCGCGGCGCCTGCAGCAATAACGACAACAACAACAACACAGAGACACCTGATTACAGAGGTGAGTCCCAAACACATTCATCTTATTAATCAAACTGAGTAGTTAAGGGCCTTGCTCAGGGGCCCAGCGGTGGCAGATTAATAGTGATGGGAATCGAGCCCACAATATTCCAACACCTTAGCCGCTGAGCTACCACTTCCCCCATTAATATGATAGATTACCGTGTTGAGTTTCATGACATTAAATCCAATTTGGGTTATAATACGTACACATGTATTTAGGGGTACCTATAGGGGGCAAATACTTTTAACACCCCTTAAACATGACTGAACAAAACGCACTGTGATTGGTTGCTTGACCTGTCATTCAGTCGCCCCCTTATGGACAATAGCTGCTTTATATTCCAGACCTTCTGCTGTCAGTCTGTCTATGCGAGACGACACATACTGGGACTTAAACTCATAACCTTCCGCTGAGTAAACAGTCGTTTAATAACGAAGGTCCTGTTCTATCATACCCACGTCACAAGTACACGTCATTTTCAGGCGCATATGTTATCGCATGGACTTCTATGTGATACGAGCTGTCCGTCACCGTGATCACCGACCTGCAGCACGTCGTTGTGCCATATGATGGAGGAGTTGAGGATGTAGAGCTTATCCCCAGCCAGCTTCGTGCTGTTGTAATGTCCGATCCGTGTGTACGCGACCCCTTCGTCTGAAGCCCTCTGCCAGTTAAGGATATCATAAAACCCGGGCACTTCCCCATCGTTAAAGGAAATCTCCTCTCCGGTGTAGGGGACAGTGAAGCGCAGGTTCTTTAGGTAGTACATGAGCTAGCGAGGAGGATAAAAGCGTATTAGAACCCATAATGTACTGTAATGTGTGGGTTAGGGTGGTGAGAGTGGTGTGTGGGAGTATCTGGATCTGAAATCAAAAGTGGGCGTGGCCGAATTCTTCATTCAGCCGTCTCGTTTATGCCGGGACACTTACATTTATTTCATGTATACATCAGAGCAGTTGGGGGTTAAGGGCCTTGCTCAGGGGCCCAGCGGTGGTAGCTTGGTGGTGCTGGGAATAGAACCCATGATCTTTCGATCAGTAGTCCGACACCTTAACCGCTTCCCACTTCATCGTCAAGTTCACCGTCCAGAGACGGGAGTGTTTTTTTTAAACCACTCTCACACACAATCATTTCTAGCATGAGGAGCATGTTCTCATGAACTGAGCTCTTGAGGGTTAAAGGCCTTGCTTAGGGGCCCAGCAGTAGCAGCTTGGTGGTGCTGGGTCTTGAACTCACAACCTTCCGATCAGCAGTCCGGCACCTTAACCACTGAGCTACCGCCTTTCTGGCAACTTTTACGTTCTGACTTCATGGCTCTAGAGCAGGGCTGGGAAAGTCCGCTCCTCGAGGGTCGCTGTCCTGCAGAGTTTAGCTCCAACCCTAATCACACACACACACACACACACACACACACACACACACACACACACACACACACACACACACGCCTGCCTTTCTATGCAGGACAGTCTCAAGGACCAAACTTGTCCAGCCCTGCTTTAGACTGTTGAATTATATTGTGTTGTTGATCTGTTCATGACAATTTGGAGGTGGAAGTGGTTAAGTTGTTGGACTGGTGACTGGAAGGTGTGTGTGGGTTCGATTCCCAGCACCACCAAGCTGCCCCCGCTGGGCCGCCGAGTCAGACCCTTAACCCTCAACTGCTCAGTTGGATAAAAAGAGGAAAGTAAGTCACTTTGGATAAGGAGGCGTCTGATCGTCCTATCAGTATTAGCGTTAGTTTCGAAGTCCTTATCTACTCACTTGCCAAGGCTCAAAGTTGGTGATGTCAGCACACGAACCGTCTACGAAAGGTCCTTTCCCAGGCACGCAGTACTCCATGTTGTGCAGCGCGTAGGCCACGGCGTACACGGCTTTGTACACGTTATACGTCAGTCTCAACTGGGACACGTCCGAATAGGTGTTATTTAGTATCTGTAGACTTTCCTTCCCAGTGCACAAGCCCTGAGGTGCCAGTCTGGCCGCCGCCCGCGACGCCGTGGCGTTCCCCACCTGTGTGGCCAGCTGTGCTCGGGCGTTGTTCAGCGCACGGTTGTAACTGAGCGTACAGCCGAACGCCGTTTCCCAGAACTCTTCGGTCAAAACGTCCTGGTAGGGGTCGATGTTGAGAAGGTGCTTCTGCAAACCCGGGATGTGCGCCCGGGGGATGGCGAATCCGATGGTTCCACCCAGCAATGACATAACGTTGGGCTGGCGAGCAATGAGCGCTGACGTGACCCAGTTCTCGCTGGCGATCCACGTGCGGTTAGTGACGTTGTTGAGCAGCAGTTCCTCCACCAGCGGACTCAGATCCACGTCAGACGAAAACACTACAATGATCTTAGCAGTCGATTCCATGATGGTGTTGACGATGCGCTTGATGGTGTCCGGCGCGCTGAACTTGGGGAGCGTCTCGGAGAACGAGATGCACACGCCCGCCTCCTCGACCACCTCTTTGAATCGCTTGATGCCGTATTTGCCGTAGTCGTCGTCAGAAGCGACAGTGCCCACCCAAGTCCAGCCAAAATTCAGCACCAGCTGAGCCATGGCCACCGACTGATGCTCGTCGCTCGGGATGGTGCGCAGGAAGGTGGGGTACTGGAACCTGCTCTCTAGGACTGAACACGAAGACGAGTAGCTCACCTGAGATATTAACAGAGACGGTTAGCGATCGCTTCATTTACCGTCACACACACACACACACACGCCTAGCATAGAAAGTCTCTTCTCTCGTTAATGGTGTCCTTGATTTATTTACTAATAAATTACACCTGTGTACCCGTTTTTATTAACACGATTACTTTTTACATAACAATTTCCTACATTACCCACAATGCCATTCTAATATTTCCTAATTTGATGGGATTTACCAGTTGTGGTGAAGTTCTGCTTTACAGACAAGAAGCAAGAATGAGAATGTTTATAGTGTTGTTATTCCTATACAACTTTACACACTGCTTTTTTAGATCTAACATTTATTATAAATCTGATTCATTTACCAACAATTAATTCAATTCGAACCCGGATGAAAAGAAGTCCTCATTCCTGTATATATACACAAATATAAAACACTAGAAATGAAAAGCAACTCGGCATGATTGTTATTTTCTGAAAAACAACTGAACTATTTTTTTGGACCGGTCACACACTGAAAGTTTTATTTTAAAACCAAAGTCAACCCAAAGACATGTCACACTGCACCTGTGGGAAATAGTAAAGGCCCAGGATTCGGGCCGTAGCGACGGAGAGGTCACACCCCCCTGCTCCCACCATGGCGGCGAGCGGAGGCCCGTTCCCACAGCGGTAGTTGGGCACGGCCTCGTCCTGCCCCGTCAGGAAGGTCAGAGTTCCTTCCACAGCCTTGGAGATGGTGAAGCACGAGTCGTAGATGACGTAACCCAGGTCGGTGTTGGGCAGCAGGTCCGGACTTTTGTTGATCTCATTAATGGCGAACAGCATCGTCTGTGTCCAGCGAAAAGTACGGAAATTAAACCTGACCGAGAAACACACAGGAAAGAATTAAATCCAACACCAAAGCAGCTCATAATCAGCATTATAATCATGCTTTTATTCTATTAGCGCGTTAATTTAATAGCACGATTCCATATTCCGCCACTAGATGTCAGCAAAATGCCATAAAATACGCTGCTATGCTCAGCGCCAGGTCACCTTTATTTACGCTCTGATTACAATACATAAACAGCAAATATTAATTTTTCACCCAAAACTAATTTTTATTTTTACTTCAATTAAAAAAACATTTTAAAGCTTTAGACATTTTTCCTTATTAACTTTATGTATAACGCATCTATGTTCGTGTTCTTTTTCAGGCTTAAGAACACAATTATCACACAATAATAATGCTCTGGCCTCAAATTATAAGTTTATTATCCAAAAATGCATAAATATTTTAAAAAGGCGCTCATGTTTATTCGTTTAATTGAATCTTGCTCAGATCCATGACATGATGATGCTGTAATAAACATCAAAGTGTAAAAAGATTTACTGCATCGTCTGCTGCATGTTAATGAAGTGTTCAATTATTCAAACATAAATTATGTTTTCTTCTACGTTCTTGTTGCATTTTTGAGTTTAAGGAAATAAAAAATATATACAGTGTATTCTAGGTGTGGCTTTAAGCGCCATCGCCACGTGACTCAAATCTGTAAAGCTCGCGACCTCCCAGGGGCTTTGCTTTGACTTGTAGGTGCTTTTTACAGTTTGAGATAATACACAGCTCCAGGGTCACATGTGTCTGTGTGTGTGTTCTTTAAATACTTTACCAGTTTAAAAGTGTCCAAACTAGAAAATTTGAGTATATAAATATAAATTGCGAAATGCATTTTGTCACACACAGACACACACCGTATGGACCCTCTCAGGCAGTGTAATACACACTCACGCACGCACGCGCACACACACACACACACAACGTATGGACCCTCTCATGCAGTGTAATAAAGCGTAACCATAGCAACCGATGATGCGCTTTATGTTTGAATAAAAGATCATTTTTAATAAAAGTTGCTCATGAATTGTTAAGAAAAACCCCAGATTTAACACTTTCCTGCAAGTATATTGATATAAATATTGAAATTAAAACTATAAAACTGATTAATATCATGTTACTGATATCACCAATCAATCCGACAAATCTTTGCACGATTCAGGAAAATCTAACATTTACGTGACCCCCAGGGGTCAAATATTATAGCGCAGGTTTAATGAGCATTATAAAATAAATAAATGATAAAAAGCAGAGAGGTGAAACAGGTTTATTAACGTTACCCTTCACATCCCGAGGACACCGGGGTGGACGAGGTGTTGGTGTCGGTGGACACGAGCCGGTTGTGTACGGAGAACATCCCACCGACCACCACCTTCTTCTTCTCCACGTTCTTGTAGCCCATCAGGTTAAACTTGGCCTTGAGTTTGCAGCTCTGTTCCCCCACAGCGACGGCCACCAAAAGCCCCAGCACACACACACACAACCGCGCGCCCCATGTCGGCCCTAATCCGCTCAATTTCATGTTATTTCAGAGATAGAAGCTTACACACCGACACACAGAGAGACAGACGGAGAGAAAGAGAGAGAGGGAGAGAGAGAGATTGGGTAGTTTGATGTGTACAGGTGTTCGTAAAACTTAGTGCCGCTTCATTCATCACACCTCCTCGGAGAGCTGACAGGTACATCAAAACATCATAACACCCCCCCCCACACACACACACACAGACGCGCACGCACAGACGCACACACACACGCAGTGTCACGGCTGCAGCAGTATCATTAACACAACGAGCAGCGCAGAAGCGAACACTATTATTCATTTACGCGATAAGAAGCAAAAGCCGGTCGGACGTTTGGGGGGGGGGGGGGGCAATACTTTTGCATCACATAACAAAGCAAGAAATAAAACGAATACAATTAAATATTAAACAATTGCAGGCAGGAAATTTAAACACGGTAGTAATGTTAAAGTTACTCAAAGTGCAGTACACACACACACACACACACACACACACACACAACAAACAAGTCATTTTATTTATAATCTCCTGCTTAATGTACACAACGACGTTCTAAACATGCATTTCAGATTAGCTCCAATTAGCAATAGTACTAATAAGAATACTAATGCTAAAAATAATAAAGCAAAAGTATACTAAATACTAAACTACACTAAATAAAGTAAATATACTACTAATAATAACACTAACACTAATAATAATACTACTAATAATAACAATGATAATACTATTAATAATAACACTAATAATAACAATACTAACAGTAATACTACCAATAATAATACAAAATAGTACTACCAATACTATTTTCTACCCCTACTCCTAAACCCACACATTACACACAACATTCTGCATTTATACATTGTTTTATTAAAATTGTTTATTATATTTTTAAACCGATTTTATTTATAACTCATCAAATGTCCCCATAAAACATGTACATGTCCTAATACCAGTAAAATAATACCCACACCATTATACGTGTCCTCATAAATGAAAACCGCGTGCGTGCACAAACACACAATGTTGAAGTAGTAGATACAGCAGATTGCTGTAACTATAATATATAATAATCTATATAATGATATTATTTGTATAACTAATATTACTCATAAGAACATTCCAGAAGGCTGACACACACACACACACACACACCTCTGAGCTGAATGGATGAGAACGTAATTAAACGGGCATTACATAATTTTGAACCATTTTCATACAAATACAAAGAAAAAAGGTGCACTGTGTGTGTGTGTGTGCGCGTGTTATCAGGCAACATGGAGTAAAGAGCTGAACTCCAGCAGCTCCAAATCCTTTAATAACACCTTTGATAATGCAAAGCACACTGGGGTTTCAAATAATTGTTTCAGGGCTCATGTGCCCTCATTCATACACACGCACACACACTGCTACAGTAGCTGGTCACCTGATCACCTGAATCCACAGAGATGCTGCTGTTTATGAAGCTCAACTTGTAACTACATGTCGTCCAATCATCAACGGAGAACGCTGCACCTGAACACACAAACACACACACACACGTATACTGTATATAAAGTTATTTCTAGCCGATTTATTTATCCGAGACTCCTTGTTTTATCCTGACATCATAATAATAATAATAAGAGTAGTTTAGTTGTGTTTGCTGTGAGCGAGTACGGTAAATTGACGGTAATGAACGTGTTATAAATAAACAAACAAATCAGTTATCGCTCATAAACATAAATAATTGGTATCAGTTCTAAAAAAAACATATCGTCGATCTCTGAACAGAATCTACATACAGATAAAAAAGTGTACCGTGTTAATTATGTTAATTAAAAGAACGAGTCTCGGGTCCGATACGTTCCCATCACCTCCACCCATGGGGTGGATTAGTTTCCTGGAACTGCGTGACTCCCAGCAGACGATTAAAGGTGTGTGTTTTAAAAAGCCTTTAACACACAGACGAAGCGAGCAAACATCTACATGGACTTCTTTATTAAAGCTCAGATCTCGTTATACAAACATCGGTTCTGCATGCAGTGGCTTGGTTTTGAGGCACGATAAAGAAAAAAAACAAAAAAACAACAAACAACAGCTTTTAGTTTAATTTTATACAAAAAAAAAAAAATAAATTGCATAAATCAAACCGGAGACCACATCAGACTGCAGCTGAACCCACTACCGAGTCCATATTCATCATCATATCTTCTTCTGAGGAGACGCATGTAAAAGTTGCACATATACAGTATATATATATATAAGGCGAAACACGGCGAGAGAGAGAGAGAGATTAACAGAGAGACAGAATGAGAGCGAGAAAAAACCCCCCAGAAAAAGAGAAAAAAAAGAGAGAGACAGAATGAGAGCAAGACAAAAAGAGAGACAGAATGAGAGCGAGACCAAAAAAACAGAGAAAGAGACAAAAAGAGACAGAATGAGAGCGAGACAAAAAAAGACAGAAACAAAAAAAAGAGACAATGAGAGCGAGACAAAAAAAAGAGACAAAAAAAGAGACAGAATGAGAGCGAGACCAAAAAAGAGAGACAGAATGAGAGCGAGACCAAAAAAGAGAGAGACAGAATGAGAGCGAGACAAAAAAAACAGAGAGACAAAAAAAAAAGAGAGAGACAGAATGAGAGTGAGACCAAAAAAGAGAGAGACAGAATGAGAGAGACAGAATGA
Organism: Liobagrus marginatus; assembly: GCA_028566295.1. Taxonomy (NCBI): domain Eukaryota; kingdom Metazoa; phylum Chordata; class Actinopteri; order Siluriformes; family Amblycipitidae; genus Liobagrus; species Liobagrus marginatus. The sequence continues at coordinate 723,925 of JAOUQX010000026.1, forward strand.
GAGCGAGACCAAAAAAGAGAGACAGAATGAGAGCGAGACAAAAAAACACAGAAAAAAAAAGAGCGACAGAATGAGAGCGAGACCAAAAAAGAGAGACAGAAAAGTGAGACAGAATGAGAGTGAGACAAAAAAAAGAGAGACAGAATGAGAGCGAGACCAAAAAAGAGAGACAAAAAAGTGAGACAGAATGAGAGTGAGACAAAAAAAAGAGAGACAGAATGAGAGTGAGACCAAAAAAAACAGACAAAAAAAAAGAGCGACAGAATGAGAGCAAGACCAAAAACCAAAAAGAGAACAGAATAAAGTTGGCAGATAAGGAACCAGTCCACCCTTGCATTGTTTTTTTTGTTTGCTATTTAAACAATGATTGCGTAATAAAACGTACAAAGACAATAAATAGCGAGGCGCGTCAATTCATTCGTTACAACACTTCAATTCTCATCTACATCAAATGTAGCTACATCAGATTTCAGTTGTTTTGCGCCAAACCAAACCGAACTAGCGTAGCTGTAGCGCCTTAAAAAAACTAAAGAGAAAAAGTTAACGTTCAAACGTTAACGGTAATTGTTAACGGGTCATGTGATCACGGCCACGCCCCTTTACCCCTCCGCCAGTCATTCAGCTAACGGTTCCGGACGTCCCGCCTCGCTCAGGGAGACGCTACGCAGGAAGCAAAGCACCGAGACTTAAACAACAAAAAGAAAAAGAAAAACACAGATATGATGAAATGTGCAAACGATGCGGCTCTGTTCTCTCGCACACACACACACAGTTTCTCGGGTAAATACCAAAGAAGGAATATGCAGCATGTTAGTTGTGTTAACGCGGAAAAAGGAAAATAACAAACGAACGTGGCAGTTCGAGCGGCTTCGCTTGGCAGAAACGAGAATTGGTCACATGCCTTATTAACGCAGCAGAACGAAGCGGATTTGAGAAGCAGAACCAAAGAATGTGTGTGTGTGTGACTTATAACTACATCAATACCGATACTACTAATAGCATCTTCACCTGATAAAAGTTGACAGTTATGCTAATATTTAAACCGTGTCTTTAATAGGCATGGCTCGTTATTAAAGACGTGGATCTCAAACACACACACACACACAGCTTATCTAATGCTAACTTAATTTCTCGCCGTTTATCGACGCATCCTCAGTGACCCCCGCAGCCCTCGAAGCCTAAACTGCTGACTGGACCGACCCCCAGCCGCCGCCGCCCTAAAATAATAGCATAAAGAGAACGTTAATAATATTAATAACAATAACGCGCCCCAGAAAAGGAGGCTGTGGTGAAGTCGGGGCTTCGCGCGCGCTCGTGTGTGTGTGTGTGTGTGTATATCACAGTACTGCTGCTGTCGTAGGGAATGTTCTGTTCGGTTTTGTTCTGTGAGGGCGCTGAGCGTGTTGGTGAAAAGGGAAACATTGTTTTGAAAGTATGAAGGAACAGGAAGTCCAAAAAAGGAAGAGGAGAAATAAAAAGAGGTGGGGCTGAAGGCAAAGGAGGAGGAGAAGAAGAGCGCAGAGAGTTCTGTGTTGTGCTCTACTCCCACTCTGTGGTTCCCGGCGGTTTGGACGTCAGGTCGTACATCACTCTGGAGATCCCTGGGATCTTCTTGATCTCGCTCACCATCTTGAGCACCACCTGCAGGCGACAGGAGAGTAAGCAACCGGGAGACGGCTTTTTACAGAATAAATTATTATTTAGCATCACATCTGAACCGGTCACACAGACACGCGCACGCACACACACACAGTACAGCTGTTTATTTACAACATAAGACAATATTTTGATCATAATAAAAATACTCAAAATAAATAATTCATTATCAATAATAAAAAAACAAATAAAATAATTACTGGCTGTAATTGGCAATAATACAAAAAAAACCTCCAATAATAATTACATAAAAATAAACTCATAATAAATAATAATGTGCCACCTTTAATTACTTGTACGTCATTTCCATTGCTAGTTAATGCTAATAAATATATAAAGGTGCGAATCATAATTTATAATTAAAAGGTGATGCATCAATTTTACAATAATTAATTATTATTTTTCTTCCACCGAAGCTCCACCCACTTAACCCGCTTGGTTTACCGTATATGCCGGTGTACAAGTCGACTTTCTACACCCAAATATTAATATCAAAATGGGCTTCGACTTATCGACTTATACACCGGGTACAGGTTAACGGGTGCAAAAATTAACGGTACACCAGTAAAGCTATGGATACAGTGCACGCCGCTGACTGCTCCCCCGTTGCCG
>JAOUQX010000026.1:1020430-1032696 GCA_028566295.1 Liobagrus marginatus
GCGCTCTGACCCCAGCGTTCAAATGTGTATGCTGGGATATGCGGAATCAAAGAATTTCACTGTATGATGTACTGTATAATGTGCATGTGACCAATAAACTTAACTTAACTTTAAAAGAACCCATTTAAGAAGATAACTTTACCAAGATACAGCAGGGGTCACCAACATGGTGCCCACGAGCACCAGGTAGCCCGCAAGGACCACATGAGTAGCCCATGGGCCATTTCTTTATAGAAATAAAGTGTTGTGTATTGATATTTATCTGTTCCTACCTTGTTCAATCATTGCTGGTAATTATGTATATACTGTATATATATATACACACACACACACACACACACTGTGTGATGTACAAATCTGCCTTCTTTCCTCCCCCTGTGTGATCTTCTATTTGCCTCGACGTTGCAGAGGATTGACGCTAAACGCATGACTCACTGGCTATAAGATGAGCTCGACTCAAAACAACAGGAGTGTGTTTGACTTGGAGGATCAACACACACACACACTCACCCGACACCCACCCCCGATCACTAAACCGTATTTGTCGTAATTAGTGCCCTTCTTTTCAACTTTGTTTCTTCGCTTGCTCTGGAATTTAGCTTTCAGCGATCTGTCCTCGGTTGTGTTTGGCTCGTGTTTACATCGATGGTGATGAGCGTGGCGCGCCTCTAACACAGACACGGTTACGTAAGAGAGGCAGCTTAGCAGAGAGGCTCGTACCGTGGTCAGACTTAGTCATCGAGGCCTGGCGAGACTCGGGCTGGATAATAAACACAACAAAAACGTTACTATACATTTACATTTGCAGCTACTCACGTCCTCACAAAGATAGCCATCAGATCAGGCCATGTGTCCTTCGAAACTCTAATTCCAAGAGTTGCTCAGCTTGCTGTCTGGTTCACGATCTCAGATTCAGTCTGCTATGTCCTGCGGAAACTGATGTCCATTCTGATGTTCCTCTCTGTTACGCTGCTCTGCTTATCATGGTCTTACACTTCACTGGGCAAAACATCAGACATTGTTCTAAATGACACACAGTAAACTATTAGGTCCACATCTGCCCGCTCCAATGCCATGCCAGAGACCGGGTCCAGATGTTTTGAGGAATTCCTCCTGGGCTGAAATCAAAGCACAAAGTTCTCAATCCTGATTGGTTAAAAGAATTGTAATCACATCAGCTCTGACAGTAGATGTAAAATTAAATAAATAAAAAATTAAGGACGGCGTCTCCAGTGTCAGCAGTGTGTTTCAGGTTTCCGCACAATTATTTTGTCTCGTTAACTTCTAGAGAAACAAAAATGGTTTGCTCTGGTGATGAGCCATTTCTAGCTGCTATAACGTAAGTGTGAATGTCAACTCGTTTGATTCAGTAGCACGGCAAACACCGTAACCCAGAATGTTCTTGTTGCTATAGTAACAGTCGATTTAAAGCTACACAACATCTCTAGTAGGGGGAAATTACTAGCGATGTACCGAGACCAGTTTTTAAGGTTTTTATTTCTGGTACTCACTTTTTTGCTCGTACTTTTGCTAACGATCTTTAAACGTCGTCCAACCGTTAGAACCAAAAATTCTTAAATAATGTTCCTGGAGCGTTATAATAACGTTACAGCTAGTTAGCGCCCATTCTCATCATGTTGAGAGAAAACGTTCTTAGAGTTGAACAACGTCGTCGGAACGTTCCTTATGACGTTATTCGTACTCGATGAACGTTGGCGTAATGTCGAGGGAAAACAATGTTGGAACGTTACGCAAACGGGACATTTTCACTTTAGAACATTCTCACGACATGAATTTGTTAGCTGGGGTTAGCGTACATCTGCTCGGGATGAACAGCCTGGAGATCCATAGGAATCCTGTGAATGGTTCCACTTCGAGACCAGAGAGGTAGCTTTGGACCGTCGGTTTTGCCGTTGAACGTTCGATGGCTTCAGAAGGCAGGAATTTATTTAAATGTATTTATTTATTTGCTGAACCGCTAACTTAATCCTTTAGCTTCAGGTAGCACGATTAAAAAGTAGATGCGTTTTAGCATTTCAGGTGATAATCCTGTCCTCCTGACGTTACAGGTACACATCCGTTCCCTTTAATCCCACTCAAAGCGATAACTCATGGCCTACGTCGTTTCAAAAACTTCCAGCTACTGTATTAGCAAGTGCAGCTAAGCTCAAGACGGTCAGCAAGTTTCAGACATCATTGATATTTTAGTGACTCGGCTCTCGCTGGACAGACCGACTGAAGGACCGAGCCGGAGCCGGACTCGCGCTATCCAAGTGTAATCTCCCACAGCTGTGAAGATGAAAGAGCAACAGCTGCTCGTCGCCGGGAAGCCGAGGCAGCGGAGTAAAGCGGCTCTAACACGTTGATTGGCTGGACGGTGAGATGGAAGCACCCTGCCGCTTAATCCAAGCTTCTGAAAGGTGCCATGACGATTTTAAGAGGAATGAACAGATTGGAGGCAGACAGCAGTTCTTCTGGTTGATGGGTTTTATTTTTAGCGCCATGTCATTATGAGCGTCTGAAGATTTGCTATCGAACTTAACACCATGTGTGGGGGTTAAAAATAAAACTTTCGGTTTACATTAATCTGTTTTATAAAACGGTATAATCGTGGCAGCTAGCTAAATCGCTATTAACTTTAGCAGCAGCTTCTAATCAGCTTTGAGCTGCTTGAACATCTGTAGCTGTGTGTGTGTGTGTGGGTACGTGCGTGCGTGTGTGTATGTGTGTGGTTTTAGTCAAAGTTTGAAACCACACGTTTCATTACACACTAGTCTGTTTGCATTTTGCGACGGATGTTCGTGTTTAACGTGACTCAGGATGAATTTATAGAAAGAAAAAGAGCTGATGGAACGTTTTTTTAAACTGCTGCGACGTAATTAAGGACGTAACAAACTCGTTTATGTTGCAGAAATCATCGCCGTTTCTCAACATGTGCTCTTGTCTGTATTTGTGTTCGTGTGAAACGTCATCAGTCAGTGCCCAAGCACCGTTCAAATCCCCGGATGTGTACTTGCTCCGCCTCTTTTATCGAGGGCGCATCGAGAGGTGACTCGTGCGGAGTTGAGTCAGCTAGGTATCCCAGAATGCACTTCGCAACAAATGACGTCACAGTCAGTAACAGCGGAGGAGAAACCCACAAAATAATTGTCGAAATACTGTTGTTGTGTAACGAAAAGTAGTTTTTAAGAGTTTTTGAGGCGGGAATAGCGTGTTTTAAAATAAAGATCTACAGTCCTTTTATAAAGTTAGCGCCTATTTAAAAATGTTGCTCCGACTGTTTCGGAGTTGTGAGATTCATCCGGCGCTCAGTGCTTGTGTACGCTAACGAATTCTAGGTGATCACGTGATGCAATCAACGCTGCCGTTCCATTTCAGAGAGACCGGACTTGTGGCCTCGGGCCTCGGGAGTTCGTTCTCCTGAGTTAAACTTCCCAAGTCCGAACTAGCAACGATGAAAGTCGGAACGTTGCGTACTTGGTGTTGAGAAACGGCTTGTGTCTTGTTCTTTAATAAAAGGAAATCATAATTGTGGACGTTAAATACAGATAGATAGATAGATAGATAGATAGATAGATAGATAGATAGATAGAAGGGAGATAGACAGACAGACAGATAGAAGGGAGATAGACAGACAGATAGATAAATCGACAGACTGACAGATAGAAGAGAGATAGACAGACAGAAGGGAGATAGAGAGATAGACAGACAGATATTTATTGTCATTCACTCCACAAATCCCGGAAGTGCTGAGGACTTGACAGCGTCATCGTAAAACGTCACTGCTCCAGGTGGACTCATGTCATGTCACTCACATCTCTGTCTTTCACACTCGCTTGCTCACGCGCACACACACACACACGCATATATACACACACACATCCCACCTTTCTCCCCTCCTCAGCAGACAGACGTGCCTTTTCCCTCCCACTCCACACACACACACACACATGCACGCACGCACACACATCTCACACTTCAATACGAGGCCCTAAAAATAAGCCAGCGTTTCAGCTGATGCCTTCACAATAAGCACGTGCGCTAGCAGGCGGCTGAAATTGCATTTCCGACACGGACGTCGGCTCTGAGCGTCAGCGCAGCGTCGAAAAAAAAGCAGAACAACAAGAAACGTTTACGTAGTGTGTGTGCTTATTGTTTTATTACTTTAAACATACAATATGAACGTGAAGAAACACGGACGATCCCAAATTACGTTTGTGCGACTGGATGATAGCGAGACGACAAAATTCCACTCAGCGTGTGTGTGTGTGTGTGTGTGTGTGTGTGTGTTAGAGATGAATTAACTCTGTTTTTGCCTGTGTTTGTGTGTTTAACCGCCCCATGCTTTTGGCCAGGATGAGGCCAGTTATTTGCTCTAATCGTGTAGTTTTGTGTCTATTTTCTGCTTGAGTGCCGGGACAGTTTTCCCTGCTGGTCTTGAGTCTCATTACAGCTTGAGTGGGTGTTGCGACAGTAATTACGGCCGGGGTTGCATTTTCACTCTTAACCGTGCCCTTGAGCACTCTTTCTTTCTTTCTTTCTTTCTTTCCCGTCTCTCTAAATAGAAATCGTGTTAGAGCCGCTCTGCATTAAGCTGGATACTAGCGGACGCTGTGCTTTTTGTTTTGTCCCTCGTGTTTTGTTCGTTCGAGTGTTATTGTCTTACGTAACGCTGGTACGGACTGTCCTTGCTCATGTGAAGTGCTTCACTAATTTCACTCTTACCGGGGCTCTCCAAACCTCCATTCAAAAACTCATCTCCTTTGTTGTGTGCTTGCGTAACGTATCGCGCGCTGCCCTACGCCCTGCTTCCTGTCTGGCGTTATATGTAGAGAAATGCACTGCTCTATTCTCACATCCGTATGTGTTTACGGCGAACTTGACCTCGGAGATAAGAGCACGTCATCCATCTAAGCGATATATACAGTACTGTAGGTACAGATCTCAGAGTCCTTCAGTTGACAGGTTGTTCCTCCACAATGGCATCACTAGTCATCTATGTCACACACTGGTGTTATAGAGACGCCACACCAAGCTGGATTCAATTCACCTTCATTTACACATGAGATGTAGACGCACCTGGATGTCATGTGTAAACTGATTTTTCTTACATATGTTTTAAAGAGCAGTCAATCAGCACCCAAACACACTTGGGGGAGATGTTTTTATCCTCATCATTAGTTTTATACGTCACAATTTCTTTCTATTTATTATCCTTTCATCTATACATTCAAACAAAGGAAACCGTTTTTAATCCTAAGAATTAACTCACATCTACCTCTAGTCCTGAACACACTTCCCTCATCTCTCCAGCTTACGAAACGACATATTTTGAGGCATATTATATTACATTACATTACATTACATTACATTACATACACACATCATTCTAGAGAAAAATAAAATCCTTAAAAATCCCAAATCCTCAGGGAGTTCGAATAATCCTGTTATGTAAATTGAGGAAAGGTTAAAAGTGAAGACGCTGCATCTTAGCAGGAGGTCTGTGCTATAAATGTTAAGGAAAGGAGTGCTGGCAGATAAAAAAAAAAACCCATCAGAAATCCTCCGTCCAGCACTTTGCCATTGCCTAGATGTGTGTTGCTCAGCTGATAGTTAAGTGACATCAGATGGCCAATTCTCTGTCCACAGAAGGAGCCAGTCAGATGTGTGTGAAGTCAAACCATGTCCATTTCACGAGTCCGTCCAGTAACTGCAAGCCACCTAGTGCTTGTGTTTATTCCATACGTCTTTAAATAACTAATCAAAGCTCTCCCTGGGGTGGCGACGCCATGTTCTGTTTGACTTTGTGAAATAATGCAGAGGTCCTACAGGCAGGGAGAACATGCTTTCCGCACCAGTTGTCAGGGACAATTTGCATTTCCCCTGGAGACATTTCGCTCCTTTGACCTCTCTTTTCTGTCCTGCTTAGTGCCAGCCTTGGGGGTCACCCTACATGCCAACAGAGATCTCTCTCTGAGCCAACTGAGGGCTCCTGTGGGCTTCCGAGGCAACACGAGACCAAAGCTTACACACACACACACACACACACACACACATTTCTGTCAAAGCAAGTCCTCATAGTTCTGTAGTGTGGATAGACGATGCCAACCCTGTGAGGTTCCAAAGGAATCTAAAGATGGAGAAGCTTCAAGCTTCTGCTTCATGAACATTTCAGACATTCACAAAGAGGATGGCATGGAGGAGTTGGTGAAGCATCTGTAATGAACTCATATCTCGGATAGCCATTTGTCTAATGTCCATTTGTCCAAAAGCGCTTTACAAATAAAATTGAATTTTAAAGCAGGTGTAGAGCCATTCCAGTGATTAAGTGATTTAAAGTTAAAGTTAAAGTTAAAGTTGAGTTTATTGGTCACATGCACGTCATACAGTACATAGTAGAGCCATGCTTAATCTCATGGTTTAATTCGCTTCATTTCAGCCTGGTATTTTATTATTGGCCGTTATTTTGGCACTCTAACATCTGCCATATTCAGCCCTATGCTTATCTTATCACTGGAGCTAATTAGTCAAAGCTAAAAATATTACAGAAGATTAATAACAGACTGAACTGACAAAATGATTCACAAAGCAGCAGCTCATATTATATTTTAGTCTGCACACACTCAGCCGTCGCCCACACACACACACACCTAAACGGTAAATTTCCTGGACTAAAACGAGATTGGAGTTCCGATTTCTCCATATTCCCCCTGGCTCCTTTTTACATATTTATTTACTTATAATCTGATCGTTCTGCAGTCATATCAGAACAGCTCACTGCAATATCTTATGTCTCATCAGCCGAGATTACTTTTCAGGGTTTAAAGATATCTCCTAGAGACCCAGATTTGAGTTTAGTAATCAGTTTAGGTAACTTATAATGTATCACTTTAAGATTTCGTACGTTTTCTACTTCAAATTTATGCAGAAATATCCGTAAAGCTTCATAGAGCTGCATGGAGCTACCAATTGAATAGCGGTGTTGATTGCACAGCTACCGGGTCCTTGATTTGGACCCGAGCTCGAGTTACTGTTCGTGCGATATTTCAATATGTCCTCAATATGTCAGCGTCGGCTTCGTCTGGGATCTTTGTGTTTTTTTTCCCCCTACATTTCAAAAGTATGGCAGAAGGCGGATCATCTGAGATCAACTACCTGTAGGGGTAGAAGAGTGTCTGAATGTGTGTGTAAGTGTGGTGGACAGACACACACATTATTCCCAGGATAGAGTCCAGATCTGGACGTGGAACAATCGAACAAATGACTAAAACTCGAATATGTATACATCACATGAGTTAGACTTAATATTGTAGACATACAAGCCCATAAAATAAGATACATACAATCTTGTAATATTCTTCATCTTTGGTAGGTTGATTAGCAAATTGATGACTAATCCATTGCTGATGAATTTAAGTTTATTTCTTTGCATATATCAGATGATTGTGTGCATGTTAACATCCTTACAGTATTCTGAGCTGAAAATAAATTCACCCACGCTTAAAAAAACAAAAGGCATGCCAATAAACCTTGAGTGAAATATAACCAGATCTGCATCATCAGCTCTTTGTCAGATTTGGTGATTATAAGCGAAACTGCCCCTACGCTGATGATGTCACCTCACATGTTTGGCTTTTATGAAAATATGAAATAACAAGCTTCAGTCTGCCCAAAAATGTAAAAAAAATAAATTTCAATTTTAAAAAATCTCCATTTGATGTGAAATACAGTCGGAATTCCATTCGGAGCAACCGGAGCTTAGTTTTTAGTGTCATATTGACTATATTCATATTTATTATAGAGTTGTGAAGCTCTAATTATAGCTTGATGAATGAAGCTTGATAATTATAATTATTTTCTTATGATATAATATTGTAACATGTCCAGACTCAAATGATGTTAGGTGAGCTGGATTCGTTCCGGAAATAGGGAAGACCCGCAATGCAGGTTGCTTGAAATCAAAAGTCCTTTTATTATAACTGTGACGGACATGAAATAAAGGCGCTCTTAACCGGAACTCATGTTACGCGGTTAGTTTCACTAACACAACAATCTGCGATGAGTGCTTCTCATCGCTTCTCTTTTATACATAACATAACGAACATAAATGACAATCAGGTGTGTGTGTTTAACATGACAGATCACACGCGTGTGCGCTAACCAATGACATAACAGAACGTAACACAAAACATGAATGAACGCAAACAACATAACGTGAACACAATCGCTGGGTCTTAGCATCCCTCGGGTGGCCGTCCCGGCCACGCCCCTCTGCGTATAGCAGATGCGGAGGATGTTACAAATATGGAGCATATTTGGCGTCAGCTAATTAATAAAATTAATACAATTTTCTTATTATATTCCAATGTAAGTCGGTATATACACTAGACACACTGTCTGTATGTTACAAGATTGTAAATACGGTTTGATGGAAAAAATGAATGGTTAAGTTAGCTGTTGATGCTAGTTAATTATAGTATAAATATGGTATAATTTCTTTTTCTTGCTTTTTTCTGGTGATTTATCGACATATCTGAGAGAAATGTTGATATTCCGGGCTGTTCTATGTGATTTTTTTGCTGCTTTTCCTTCTTCATTGCTTGTAAATTCGCTATGCGCTAGCTAGATAGCTAGCTAGCTAGCTAAATCTGTTTTATGCCCTGAGGTCATATTTTCTGGTTGCACAAACAGAACACACAGTTTGTTTAAGCACACAAACACTTACGTGGGCACATTTGCATATTTAAAGCACAAATTAATTTGTTCGTACATTTCCTTTACATACGTCTATAGGCTAACGGTTTGCTTAATAGGGATCTATGAAGCGGACTCTCCTCTGACCTTGCCGTATGAGCCACAGATTCTTGGCACACAACTCCGTCTCTGTTGGCATTTGGCATCGTGTCAGTAGCTTAGTATTTATGTGCACCCTAAGTCGTGATCTTTAAATAAATAAATAAATAAATAAATAAAAAGACTGTGGCTTTTACTGAAATATCTTTGCCCAAATCTCACCCTCAAAGCTTTGTACGCCTCCTTCAGGATCAGCAAGGGCTTAAAGTGTGTCCCATTTCCCAAACGTGTAGCTTTTCTCTAGAACTAAGCCCAAGCTGTATATATTGGGACAGATGTGATGTCATGCAGGGTGGCCTGGTTCTTTACTTTTAAACGCTGTGTTGGGTACATTTCGCTTACAGCTGCTTTTAGACAGAGTTTATTATTTAGAGCAATACATAGGATAGGGGTTTTGGGTTATGAGTGATTTCTTGAATGGACTGTTATTTGATGCCTGTTGCCTATTATATATATTACACACGTATTATATGTATAGAATTTTTGTCAAGGCGAAATAATTATAAAAAAAATTATTTATTTTGACTAATAAAAGAAATTTTGACTCGGGCTTGCCTAATGATGACATCAGCATGATACAACCTGAATATCTCTATCGCTATCTCACTCAATCAATCACTCACTCACTCACTCACTCTCACCCTTCCTCTCACCCTCACTCACTCACTCACTCTCTCTCACCCTCACTCACTCTCACCCTCCCTCACTCCCTCCCTCACTCTCACCCTCACTCAATCACTCACTCACTCACACTCTCCCTCTCACTCTCTCACCCTCCCTCTCACCCTCACTCACTCACTCACTCACACCCTCCCTCTCCCTCTCTCACCCTCCCTCTCACCCTCACTCACTCACTCACACCCTCCCTCTCACTCTCTCACCCTCCCTCTCACCCTCACTCACTCACTCACTCACTCACTCTCACTCTCTCACCCTCCCTCTCACCCTCACTCACTCACTCACTTACTCACTCACTCACTCACTCACTCACTCACTCCACTGGGAAGTGGTAGCTCAGTGGTTAAAGTGTTGGAGTGCTGATCTGAAGACTGGGGTTCAATTCCCAGCACTTCCAAGCTACACGGTTCGGCCCCTGAGTCAGGCCATGACTCATCACACACTAACCATCAACTGCTTGGTTGTAAGTCGCTCTGGAGCGTCTGCTAGAAGAGCGTATGCTAAATGTAAATGCAATCCCTGAATGTTCTGTTCTCTGCTTATTCTACGTTGTTGACTGTATAACTGCATTAGTATTTCTTCAGCTCGCTGGTAGGAGCAAAACAGAGACACACACACACACACACACACACACACAAGAAGGAAGTGACATGTTCCATCCTGAAAGCAGTCATTTACATCTGATTTTGACGCTGCAGCTGTCAAGGCGACGACGCAATCGCACTATAGAGGGACAAGCATCAATGAAACATAGCATTACCTACAATTCCACTCTTCTATACAAGGAAATATTCAATGAAAGTTGAACAGTACACTACAGCATGGCTTCAGGTTGGATTCACGAAATGATATTTAAAATGTTGCGTTTTATTATTATTGTAGCACTATTATTAATGTGACATGATGGTTAACGCATAAAAATGTTTTCAGGAGTTTGCGTGTCCTGCTTATCTCACCGAGCATGACGCAAAACCGATCATCTTATGTTCCGTCTTAATTCAGTTTATGCGAATTCCCAAAGGCAGTGGATATCATTTCTGAAAACATGTTCAAACATTTCCAAAAGCCCCGAGAAGATCAATTTTGCCACAGGAAGCTAAATGTAATTAGACGTGTGACTCGGTTGCATAACTACAGTATGGAAAACACTTCTGTTCCCAGTTTCCAATTGTTAAAGCGACCTGATTTACTTAAAGTAACGGGTTAAGATGGAATCGGGCTAGCTTTCACATTTTTAACTTGATTAACTTGATTGAGGTTTTAAAGCTATCAGGCTAATATAGCTAAGGTGATGCCATCTTAAATGTTTTTGTAAAACACAAAAAGGAATTTTAAAATGAATCACTTTTAAATGAATTGAAATTCATTTGCTCATTATATTGATCCGATTGATTTATTTCCATATTCCATATTTATTAGTATTAATTTATTTTGAAAAATGCCTTTAATCTGTTAGCGACAAACAGCTGTTTGGACTCGTCACGGCTGCCTTATGTCATGGTTGTATGTTGTATAAACCACCAACACAAGAACTGAGAACGCGTATGATGTCTGCATGAGACACTCGGCCGTGACCCATCATTCTGGACGTTAACACCTTCAGGCAGCCTGTCACATGAATCGGCGTGTACTGTCCATCCTGGCTCGACTGCCTTCTCCCAGCCTGTAGCTCCATCACTGACCTACAATTCTCAGACCGAGCGCATAAGCTTTCGCACAATTTTTACTAAATTCCTACAGTGATCTTATTATCACTATTATCTACAACTGCGTTCGTCGTTTAAGTAAGGTTCCTTTCTTGCCTGGATTCCTTTCTTTCCAATATGACCAAAAGTTTGTGGACACTTTACCAACACACCCACGTAAGTGTGTTTTCCCCAAACTATTGCTACAAAGTCTGAAGCATGACTTTGTATGTTGTAGTATTATACAGTATTATTCCGTCACTGGAAGTAAAAGACCCAAACACTGTTCCAGTGTGACAATGCCCCCGTGCACAAAGCCCCTGAGCTCTATGAAGACATAGTTGGAGTGGAGTCCTGAATTTGACACTGTTTTATGGATGTAATGGATTTTGAAATTTTTTTTTTTATTCATTGATCTACATTTTCTATTTTCTGTGAAGTTGCTTTGGGACAGTGTTTTTTGTAAGAAGCACTATAGAAATAAAATTGATTTGATTTGATAATACATTGAATGTAATGGATGTGATGGCCAGGTGTCCCAACCCTTACTCCAAATAATGTATATGAAAAAGACATGACATGTATCACTGTGATTTTTTATAAATTGATGTAGAAAAACCTAATTTGTTATCCACAACAGTTTAAATATTCCAATGTAGTGTAAATGTTTCTGAAGATTTTCTCCTTGTTGGCGAATTTAACAGAAAAATCATTTGTTTTCTGTATTATGATTTTGGTTCTGGAAATAAATTTATATATAACTATGAAAGTCAGTCTGTGTTAATCACAGAAACCAATAGCATTAGATTAAAACTGCCTTAAAGATTGCTTTCCCTACATTCAGGGGGGGTCAAAACTTTTGACTGGGGTTTAAATGCGTTCGATTAATGGAGTCTTTGCACAAATTGACATTACTCTGTGCAAATGTCAAACGGATACGATGTGCACAAATCTGTGTTTAAACAAGTTCGGTTATTCCTGGCTGTCTGGCACTCGTGTGTGTGTGTGTGTGTGTGTGTGTGTGTGAGGGTGTGTGTGTGAGTGAGAGAG
>JAOUQX010000026.1:1081045-1093108 GCA_028566295.1 Liobagrus marginatus
AAGTGGGGGAGGGGAGATGAACATATCTATATATTTACATATGTAAAAACAGAATGTAAAAACAGAATTTGCTGTAAACAATGGTGTGCGTATATCTACACAGATTAAGTAATTATTTCCCAGTGGTTTTTCACACTGATGCCGTTTAACCCCTAGCAGAACCCGAAAAGCTTTTTATGGACTTCATGTAGTGCAACTGTGTCACCCTACACACACACACACACAGTGCATCAGTCCTGATTATTTGTTTTCCCCCACACGTTTACTTCAAATCTTGTAGTTATTTTTAGTGATTTGATGATTTAAAAAAAAAACAGTCATCAAGACAAAGGCTAGGATAGTTAGCGTGTGTGTTTTAGCAGCTGTATTGTCTGGGATGTAATAAAGTAAAGTTAAGTTTATTGGTCACATGCACAGCATACAGTGAAATCCTTTTGATTCCGCATATCCCAGCATACAAATTTGAACACTGGGGTCAGACAGAACAAACGGCGCCCCTGGAGCAGGTGAGGTTAAGGGCCTTGCTAAAGGACCCAATGACGGTGGCTTGCCTGGTGTGGGGCTTGAACCCCTGACCCTCTGATCACTGACCCAGAGCCTTATACCGCTGAGCCACCACCACCACTTTAATACTGAAAGCTTCAGCACAATTTAAAGTTCCCCTATGAGGCAAGAGAATTTGTGACGTACGAAATTGTGTGAATGGGAATCGAATTGAAAACGATTTGTTTCTGTAACTCTGAATCGACGCTTTTGAAAGACAATAATTTACGATGCACTTTCAGCTTTGCAACTCTTTTGATTCACACACAGCTACATTACACACTGCAAAAAGCCATGATGGGGCTGTTTACAACATGCTCTTATTAATCAGTTGTCCTTTTTAGTTCTTTAAAAAACGCTTTTTATTTGCATTACTAATTGCAAATCGTTTGTGCCATAAACTTTCACTAGCTCAGAATATTCTCCAGAACCAGATTTAGGATCCCACCAGGGAAACTCCAGGCTTAGCCAAGGACGCATATGCAGTTCACAACTTAACATGCAGGTTGCATTAGTGTGCGTGTGCTAATTTCAATGACAGATATACTCAACATTTAATGCTTATTGAAACTCATTCAGAGCTCAGCAAAATCGCAGTTGTTTGTGTGTGTGTGTGTGTTCACTAATTTCAGTCTATTTTTATCTTACAGCTATAATTAAAGTAACGAGGCCAAAAAAAAAAAAAAACCACCTATAATACCCTGTGTATGGATGGGAGTGTATTACATCCATTAAAGGTTTTTCTCCTGGATCAACTCCAGCCCGACTTACCCGCTGTTCCAACAAAAACTTGTATATAAAGCTACGGCGTAAGAGTCAGGAAACAGAGCGCTAGTTCTAGAAGGATCAAAACATTTGCTGTAGGATGCAGTACATGTAGGGAGTGAAGGATTTCAGGACTAACCAAAGCTTTTAGACCTCACCATTGTGCTCTTCTGCTTTTAACAACCGTTAGAAATGGGAGAAAGCTAGTCAAGTGCTGCTGACACACACCCACGACTAGTCACATGGTTTGCAGTTTAGATCAAGAGTAAAAGGGCCCTGAGGTCATCTGAATAAAAGTCATGAATATCCATTATGCAGTATCTTATGCTGTGGGCTAGTTAGTTCATTGGACATTAACTAGCAAATTAAGAACACAAATTATTGTGCAATAAGAGATTTTCAAACAAATGCAAACTGTCTTCTTATCGAACCTTTTCAACCTGATCAGTGTTCATCAGCAAGCTTCCGTGATTTAGTTTTTCCTGCCGTGCCCAGTTGGCTTTTACCAAGGAAAGTTGAAATTATACCGTTTCCGACAGTAGGGACAAAATATTCATGGGTTAATGGAGCTGAATAATTGGTTCAGTCTCACACAGCGTTTCTGATTCGGCCCACGTTCGACAAATCCTGATTAGACCGCCGACCATCTGTGCCGCATTTACACCCCAAATAGCGTTTCTTCAGGCACCCCTACAGTGTAAATATAAATCAGTTCAACACATGATTGTAAGTCTACCAGAAAAGGATTAAAAGGCACACAAACGCTATAGTTAGCGTTCAGATTTAGCGCCGACCACCATCACGTCACTTAAGATCTAGCATTGTTTATCGTAGCCAAGAACAAAATCATTCAAGTTTATTATTAAACTGATGTGCCGCGTGGAACGAATCATGAACCGCCGCTGGTGAGCCCCAAGCAGCACGCTAAAACACATTCATTAACATAATGAATACAAATAAGTCACAGAGCAACACAGGTCGAAGTGTGGATGAGGCAGTGAACACCTTGAATGGCATTGCAAGTGATTTATTTTGTACAGTATGAAATGGGCAGTACTTTGCCTTGACTTAAGGCAAAAAGCAAAGCATATTTACAAGCTGGAAACCTCACTTCCTCCAGTAATTTACAGCCTAGAACAGAACTAAACAGATAAGGGCTTCAGATAGGTGTCATTTTACGAACCAAATTCCTGTTAAAACAAAACAAAAAAAAAAACACAATTTAAAACAAAAACAGCAAATGTGTACAGTTTTTGATTACTACTTAAGCCTAATTCCAGGAAAGAAACAATGGTCAATTTTTCATTGCTGTTTTTTTTTTTTCATGCAATAAGGCATTAAGTGATCCACCAAATCCACATGATTAAACCACAGTCCACATCAGACAAAATAAGTGGTCCAGTTTTGCTGAATGATGCTTCACTGTTGTATGGGGATGGATACATAAACCTTACTGCTATACTGTAGTGAAGAAGTGAGGAAGCCCCCTGGTTCAGGTCAAGTTTGAGTGGCTGCAGTTTTGCCCCGTTCCACCACCAAGACTGTGTGAAACCCACGCGTGCCATCCGGACCCCTGGGCAGACGCACAACACCAGGGGGAAGGCCATCTGCATTCTGGATCTTTCTACCCAGCATGGGGCTCCCCACTGGGCTGCTCTCCTTACTGGCCACCTGCTTCCTGCGCTGCACCCATGGGCTTCCCGAAGGAGTCAAGCTGCTGTCCGAGGAGTAATCAGCCCAGCGGCGTCCAGCCTCTGGGCTCAACCGGCCCTCACTGGCTAGGGGTGAGCGCGCATTAGGAGGGGCTTTGCGTTGCGCACAAGGGCTGGCTCGTGGGCTGTTCCATGGGCTGGAACGAGGAGACACAGCCGGGCTTAAGTGGAAGCCACCAGGACTCAGCTTGTTGCATGAACGCGACTTGCGACCAAGGCGAGGTGAGGTTGGGTTGCTTTCGGTTTCAGAGGAACTGCAGGCAGAGTCATCGCCATGATACTGAAGCTCACGTACACGGCTGTTCAGCGAGCGACTCTTGCGCAAGCCGCCTCCTCCAGAGTTCCCGTTCTCCTCCCGCTGCCTCTCCTTGGATACCTTCTTTTTAGGTGGCTTGGTTCCAATCAGGACCACCTTAAGCCCCAATGAGCCGTTTGCGTCTCCCTGTTGGCCCGAGTAGGCCTCATGGGCAGTCACAGCTGCCTCCACCTCCTCAAACTCAACTATGGCACACTCTTCAGTGCCCAGCTGAGAGTAGCGCCCGCTTAGCTTCTTTAGGTCAGGCGGCAGGTCTTTTCCTGGCCTCAGCACACGCACAGAGGCAATCGGCCCATAGAGGCCAAATGCCTTAAGCAGAAGCTCCATGAGCCGCTCCTGCTGGGCTGGGTTTGCCCCAGGGCTCCCGTCACCAGCCCCACCCCAACCTGCCAAAGCCACACCTAGTTCAGGCCAGCGCTGAAGCTCACTTAGAAGCAGCATGCGGCTAGGAAGTGACTCGCTGGCGAACACTGGCACGCTCGTCCTGCGCCGAACTTTCCGACCCTCTTCGTTCAGCTCCAGCAGGGTGGAATGGCGCAGTGCGTAAGCCGTCGTCCTCCAGTCCCTCGTCAAGTGCTTGACCTGAGAGAAAACGAATCAAACATTTAACTGTAACTCAAAAAGTACCACATTATGCAAACATGCTGAAACATGCCAAACATGGGGGTTTAAACTCATTTTTTAATGAAAGCAGTTTACGTCACAGACTTAATAAGAACACCACGTCACAGATTTACGCAATGTACCGCTAAAGGAATCAAACCCCATGACCTTAACACAGGTACAATTTGGTAATTGGGTTAATTATTTTTAAATGTTCTTATTAACCAGTTTGCACGAGTGCAATCCTGGTACATGGAGGTGTCTGGCACATGGAAGCAAAGGCACAGGATAGAAAAATGAATGCAAAACCTTTTCAGTTAACGTCCCACACAGTATTACCAATTACCTACAAGGTCGGCAATTACCAGAGGCTCCTCTCACTCGAATCATAATTATAGCAAAGAAATTAGCCCCAAATTGGACAATTATAAAGCCGGTGAATCTGCTGAACATTTGAAAAGCTGTAATAAAGCCAGCCTCCATCAAGTTGTTCGAGCATTCTATTTTTCTTTAGTACTATCAGCCTTCTGATATCCGCATTACAAGGAGGAAAAAAAAAAGGGGAAGTCAGAATGTAGAGTGCAACAGATAAGCAACCAGAACAGCTTCTACAGTACTTCATGTTCCTGTATTGTTCAGGAGATTGTACAGCTATCTTGGAAGATGATTATTTGCAATTCTACAACCCTTTAGCCTATGAAAAGGAAGTAGAAGTGTTAAGCTATGATATATGGACCTGGACTTAGGATAGTGCTCCATTTATCTTGAAATAACAGCCATTATTATCGCCATTTAAAAAATCGAGTCCGATGGATGGCAAGCGTTTTGTTCCATCAGATGCTGCCTCTTCGAAGCACAGCCTTTCTTTAACACATGATTCATACAACCAATTGACAGCTTACACAACAGTTGTCCGCTCTCCCGGATGCAGTAATAGATTCCTGGAGCAGATCTGCACTTACAACTGACCTTCTTGAATGATGTAAGCAGCTTGACGCTGACAAAGCCGAGCTTATTGCGCCGGACGTGCTTCAGCAAGAAGGCGTCATGCTCCAGGTTCTCGTCAGACAGGTAGTACTCGATCTGAGCTATGAGCTTCTGGGTCAGTTCAGGGTCTGGGGGCTGCCAGCTCTCCTCCTCCAGCTCTCCACCACTCGTTCCGGCACCACTGACAAAAGACAGGAAATAAGGGTTACGCTTAATTGCTACGTCTTGTGAAACACCAGGAGAATCTAGCCTGTAGTAAAACAATTCAACCCTGGAATTGTAGTGAAAATACAAACCCACATCATCTGACCATAAGGTAACTGAGAGCAGTCTTCAGTTGTGTTTCAACAGAGAAGTCTCCACTTAAAAACACAAATTAGCTCTTCAATCTTCACTGCATCAGCTTGCAATTAAAAAAAAAAGCCAGCTTATGATTACACCAGTTGCCTACTTGATGGTTCCGAACAAGAGCCAGGAATGAAATTAAAACGGATGACTCACTTGCTTTCTGTGGACTCCTACGCCCTTTAAAATATAGATGTAGGCAAGCGAAAACATTTACCACGTTCAACATGTGAATGGCAGGAGGGGAAACCCTTCACAGACCTTTCAAAGGAGTTTAAATAAAAGTCCCTCGATGAGTAAAGTGTGTCTTAAAAAAATAAAAAATAAAAAAAGTACTGAATACTGAAATGTACTTAATAAAATCAAACATGAAAGGAATTCATACAATAAAGTAAACTACAATCAATCAATACCGTGCGTTGTAGCCACTCTTAAGAATTATAAGTCAGATGTAGGCCTATGCTTTGCTCCACAAGCATATTAGAAAACTTGCAACAACTTGCCAAAATAGTTCGCTCTGGAATGAGGTAGTGTATTTTTGTGTCAGGTTCCCAGTCACAATGACTATTTGCTCTGTACCCACACATGCATATTCTACATCATTGAATTCTGGTCAGAGAGCTAAAAAAAAAAAAAAAAAAAAAGGGGATTCTGATGTTATTTGGTGGAGAAAATGGCATTAAAGAGAGAAAAAAACCAATAAAAAAATAAATAAAAAGGACCGTGAATAAAAAGATCAATATCCTAGCACATATCTTTGTTTGCTGCGGTCACAAAGGCAAAAGGGCAGTAAATAATCAATGCCTGGTGACGTAAAAAGGGGAATTGGAGCAACAGGTCTGGTAGTATTCCTGCCGGTGACGTCAGCAAGACGCTTGTTACAGGTGCATAGTTATTTACTGAGCCGCAAGTTTTAATCAGGGCCAATAATTATAGGCAAACTAAGACTTACAATGATGCAACATATAATTCGTATGATAACCTGACATAAGGCATGGAATGGCCAAGTTAAACAAAAACATTTTAAGAATGCTTCAAGAGAGGCTTGCGCTCCTGTTATAAGTGATTAGCGCGAGCCTTGTTTAGGATTTTTTTTTTACATGTGAAGTTTAAATTGGAACACGACGCAACAACACCACTACACAATACATAGACTGCTACATTTCTTTGCGGCTATTAAACTTTAGATCAAAGGCTGTTTAAATAAAGCGGGAAACTCCACACCTCGATTTCTCGTGCCTCAGAATTTCGTCCTCACTGTTGATCGTTTCCTCTTCGTCGGGCTCCTCATCCTCGGCCGCCTGGATGGCTACGGTTATAGTTACTGGCGTCCCCATCTCGAAGCCCGCGGTGGCCCCCGCGACCTCCAACGTGTTCGACAGCTCCGTAGCCGCGCTCATGACCGTGGTGGTGGACGAGCGCGCTCTATACGGCGCTTCGATGTCCTCGACTACGCCTCCCGACCAATCGCACGGCGAGCCTCGCGCTTCTCGGCACCGGCGCTCGGAAATGAGAAACGGTGCCGCAAAGACGAGCTCCGCGGCTTCCCGGATTCGGCGCCACGGAAACCCCGAGCCGTCCACGGGCGCAGCAGCAGGAGGAGCAGCGATGACCGCGGCGGAGGAAGGAGAAGCAGCGGCGGCGGTGAGCGAGACGCAACCGGGAGGACGGGAGTCGCCTCGCTCTGTCACTTCCTCGTGCGCAATAAGAGTCTTTCTGCGCGCGAGAGGAGCGCCGCGATTGGGCCACGAAGAGCCTCCGCATTCATCTCCCCCAACCCACCATCGAAACGTTAGCTGGAGCCAAGAGGGAGGAAGCAGGAAGGAGAGAAAGCGCAAGAAGGCGTTCACTAAAACCTGCATCGCCGGTATTGTTGTTGATGTTGTTGTTGTTGTTTTTATTGTTATTATTATTTCTACTACTACTACAAGTGTTGGGTTTTTTTCTTTGTTCTTGCCCGACATTTGTTTCTCCTCCCCAAATGACTTATATAGATTATAAGGTCCTGCAAATTCCACCTGAATGCAATTTATCAATCAGCAGTCAGCTGCAGCAATGAACCCGTTCCGACCCATATCTCTTTTAATACTAACTGGTTAAGAGGCTTTTTTTCCCACTAGGGTTCTGGTAGTAGCCCTATTTGCTGTTGGATAAGGAGAAGTATAAGCTTTTTTTCTGTTAGTATTTAGATTTGAACCCAACATTATATTTGCACATTGGAATAGTGTATCAGGACACAAGAACCACCAAGAACAAGAAAAATCAGGCCACAGCATGCATGTAGTAGTTGGATTGTGCATACTGCATCTCTGTGCAGTTTCTCGCTTTGTGTTACAAAGGACCGATTTGCAATGCTTTGCAATAAACATCATGCAGGCTTAAGGTGGAAGAACCACCAGTGACTCAAAGCACCAGCTGATGTGTGTCATTGATAAGTCTTTCTGCACACACTTAAGAAGACAGCCTGGGCTACGTCACATCAGCTTTGTGACGAGCATACTGATGATGTGTGCAAAAGCAAAGCTGCT
This sequence comes from Liobagrus marginatus, assembly GCA_028566295.1. Taxonomy (NCBI): domain Eukaryota; kingdom Metazoa; phylum Chordata; class Actinopteri; order Siluriformes; family Amblycipitidae; genus Liobagrus; species Liobagrus marginatus. Next base: position 1,088,845 of record JAOUQX010000026.1, read on the forward strand.
TAAAACACGGCTGTCTGGAAGAGAGGAGGTTCGTTTGAAAGAGAATTTTCATGCCATAAAATGCAGCCCTGCTTTGTGTGTGTGCTTTTGCAGTATGTAACAAGCATGCTTTTATTATTCTGAATGTAGACCTCCAGGCACATTGTTACTGCCCTATATTCATCTCTACATGCTGTCGATGCTTTAAGGGCTAACTGTGAGGCTTGGTGAAATGGATCACTTGTCACCCAGTACCACTCCATATGCAAACTATTGAGATTGTTGTCAGTGTTTTTGTTTTCATATATGGCTGCTCCTGCCTATGCACTTGCTCTGATCTGCTTCGGCCATGTGACCTGTTCTTAGTGTGTGTTTTCTGACCTTTCTTTGCTGTGCATTTTCTCCTTTGTGTTTCAGTTCTCCGTTTGATGGCGTGCTGCTTGGATACATGTTGCAACGCCACACCTCCCTCCCTGTCTCTGACTCAGTCAGGATATTTTTAGACAGACTCCTGCACCCTGGAGAGTAAAGACAGACCAAGAACTGGTGTGTAAAGCACAAATAGAAGCAGTGGCTAATCTACGGCCCGACTTTGTTTAAAGGTAATTATTCTACCCATATTCTAAGAACAGAAGATGCACAATAACTTGTCATTTTCCTTCGTCATTATAATGGCAAATGGTGGAACAAAACCCTTCAGAATGTTCTGTTATAATGATGCTGAGGTACTATCTCCTACAGTTAATTATTTTTACATAAATTGATTATCATTGAGTCTTTTAGTTTTAATAGTCCATAGCAAATTGCAAATTATTGCATATTTTATAATTCACTGATGAACATGATATATTGTTCGACTATTTACATTTACTGTTTGGAATCATTTGCAAGGCCAAATTTGCTATAATAATTAAAAGATTCATTAAGAATATATAAATCTCTAAAACTCTCTCTCTTTGTCACACCCAAACACACACGTTCCTATAATGCCAGAAATAATTTGCAAATTGCTATTTGTTTCCTTTAACGTTTAATAAACTCCACAGACAGGTCTTACTACTTTCTTTTATGTCAGAAATACAAACAAATTATTCACTGAAAAATTGCACCTAGATTTTTTTTAATTCGATTTTTTTTTACTTATTTAAAGTGTGTGCCCACAGGAACAACAAAAAAAAACAATCACACCCATTTCAATTCTAAATACAGAAAGCAATTTAAAGAAATCCATTCCGGAACCACCGATTGCGTCTGTTATTTCTATTCGGAAAAAATTCAGGTGACACAGGAAGTGGCCGTAACTAATAACATTATATTGTTTACCAAGAAAGCGAAGTATAAGTAAATAAGACGGGCGCGTTTCATTAAAACGCCAACAGTTCCGTATGACTTTTTAATTATTGAAATTGTAATTAATTATCGTCATGCATTTAGCAACCCGCTGAATTACAACTAACGTATTTAAAGCGAATAGTTACTTAAATAACACGAAAAGTTCGCTCGCTTCATTCACTTCAGACCGACTTTTCCAATGGATATGAAATCTCGTAAACAGCAGCCACGCGACACCCAAGGACAATTTCTTACACCCACGGTAAAGAAAAAATAACAAAAGCAACTTAGAAAAGGGTAACAGGTGTCAAAGTGCTGAACATGAGTCGAAAAGCTGAGTCAGAGTCACAGAAATGAACAATATGAGCAACAGCCGGCATCATGTCACCACACTGCTGTTTGTGTCAGTTATTCCCACGTGGCCTGATTTTTCTACAGAAACAATCAGACTAGAGTGCATTCTTTCCATCTGTAAATTCTTTCTGAATTAGGAATATAAATCCTAATGCTCTGGTAGCTATGAGTCTACTGTTTACAGTTTTTATGAACTATGAACTGCCAGCTGTAATAGATGATAGTATTTAAAATGACCAAACATCTCTGCAAAATCTTTGGGAAAATAAACTCTGTGTGTGGTTAAGGTGTTGGACTGCGGATCCGAAGACCGGGTTTCGATTTGTATTGGAAGCACTGTGGTAGTGGCAGTGGTAGCACTGCTGGGGCCCTGAGCAAAGGCCCTTAACCCTCAACTGCTCGTTTGTAAGTTGCTCTGCTAAAAGAGCGTCTGCCAAATGCTGTAAATGTAAAAATGTGAAGACACACACACATGCTCCTTATGCTATGGATGCTCTGGCAAGCAGTGTTTTTTTTTGCCATTAAACCAATAAGACAGCTGTAAATGTACAGGAGAGAATTTTTTTTAACTTACCACATTTGTATAGACAACCCTATCCAGAGTGGTTTATGATTATTTCAGTTCTACAACTGAGCAGTTGTGGGTTAAGGGCCTTGCTCAGGGGCCCAGCAGTGGCTGCTAGGTGATCCTGGGAGTTGATCTCATAACTTACTTATTAGCAGTCCCTCTGAGCTTGCCTTTGTTCTTGTACAAATCACAACGGGTAAGATGAAGTTATTGTATTAGGGGTATAAGGGTGTTGTAGCTATTGTAGCAGATGTATTGGTATAGGTATAGCACTGAAGAGTACATTGACATGTCCTGTAGCATGACTAAATCGAGCGCATAAGATTTTATTTGGAATAATAATAGTTAAGGTATGACCTGAACAACACAAAAGTTCAATCCGCTATTTTACTATTAACGGGTAAGTATGCAGGTGTATTTACTTGTGTGTTTTATTCATTTCGAAATGTCTACAGATAAACAGCTACAAGATGCATTTAGCAGCGGTGAAATCCTTACTGCCAGAGAGAGTTCTACCCAAGCCTGTAAGTAGCCCCATGAGCTGTTCTGTTTCACAGACTGTAGTTACTATTTTATATTTATATATATATAGTGTATATATAGTGGGTACGGAAAGTATTCAGACCACTTTAAATTTTTCACTCATATATTTAACTCAGGCACTGTCCATTTCTTCTGATCATCCTTGAGATGGGTCAACGGCATATTTGAGTCCAGCTGTGTTTGATTATACTAATTGGACATGATTAGGAAAGCCACACACCTGTCTATATATGACCTCACAGTGAGGTAATTATAGGACAGTAAGGTCTTATATAGACAGGTGTGTGACTTTCCTAATCAAGTCAGATCTCGACCTTCGAATCTAATCAGAAGAAATGGACAGAGCCTGAGTTAAATATCGGAGTGTCACAGCAAAGGGTCTGAATACTTTTGCACTTACTTTACTCACTTTAATTATTTTTTCTTTTTTAATAAATCTGCAAAAATGTCAACAATTATGTGTTTTTCTGTCAATATGGGGTGCTGTGTGAACATTAATGAGGAACAAAATGAACTTAAATGATTTTAGCAAATGGCTGCAATATAACAGAGTGAAAAATTTAAGGGGTCTGAATACTTTCCGTACCCACTGTGTATATACTGTATATATAAAACAGAGTTACGATTAATCCCAGAATCAATCTGGTTCTTACTTTACAGCTTGAAATACGGTTGCCGAAAGACCTCACGAAAGCTAACCTGGACGTTCTGAGAGTTAATCCAGCAACGCAAGGTGATAACAATCCAGCATTGCACACACACATGTACACTTTACACTTAACTTTACTAACACAGCTTTGCTTGTACAGACTGCAGGTTGGTCATGGATGGGAAAGCCCACCATTCTCCAGTACAGGCGTTCAGCAAAGAGTTGACATGGGCACAGCGTGCTCTTATGCCCTCTCCTGAGCCCGTGAAGAGGGGCAAAGCAAAGCGAGTCAACCCCAGCGTAGCGCTCACCAACACACACAGCAAGGTCCACGGCGGTTTAAACACAATTGGTGAGTGTGTTGAAAATCTCTGGAAGCATAAACTGTGCAGCATGATTTAGAACTAAATCGCACAATGCAAAAGTAGAAATAATCTCTGATTTCAGAGAAAAAGATGTTTATAAAAAATCTATACGTTTTGCGAAAACGTTGTTATTTATGAAGTAAAAATTCTAGTTTTAAACCGCATTAATAACTGTCTAAAGGAAAGTGGGGTGGCACGGTGGCAGAGCGGTTAGCGTTCCTGCCTCATAGCAAGAAGGTCATGCGTTCGATTCCCGATTCCCAGAGTGTTTCTGTGTAGAGTTTGCATGTTCTCCCCGTGCTTGCGTTGGTTTTCCCCGGGTACTCCGGTTTCCTCCCGACTCCAAACACACGTGATTGTACATAGTTGAATGTGTTACTCTAAATTGTACATAGGCGTGAATGTGTGTGTGAATGGTTGTCGGTCTCTAAGTGTTAGTGCTGTGATTAACTGCTGATTGTACAGGATGTACCC
>JAOUQX010000026.1:1216115-1228345 GCA_028566295.1 Liobagrus marginatus
TGTTAGTGGGTGGGATATGTTACTGTTAGTGGGTGGGATATGTTACTGTTAGTGGGTGGGATATGTTACTGTTAGTGTGTATTTTATTTTTAATTTTCAATTCATAAACAATTTTCCAACTTTGATTTTAACTAATTATTTATATAAATAAATATTCATATTTATCATATTTGCAGACATTCCAAAATTCAATCATGAAAGAAAAACTTAATTGCAGTTTTTTCTTTTCCAGGGGTTTGATAATTTCATGATTATAATTAAAATGTAAAATAATAGAAAATAACAATAACATTGTAACAGCGTTTAAATATTATTTATCATTTTTGGTTGATTTTTAATCCAGTAACTTATTTTGTAAATATTAACAATATGGTAGAGACAGCAACCCCATCCCATATAGTCAGTTGCTAAAACTTGTGTGTACCATTCGGATTAAACTGCCTCGAAGTGTGTGTTGCATGTGATGTCATGTTCATTCATTCAGATTCAGTAAACTGTTTTCCTGCTCAGAACGGTGGTGGATGTAAAGATTTTCGGATATGAAAAAACCCGGAGGAACCCCATACAAAGATATGATCAGATAAATCCACACACACACCTCACTGTTTTCAGCAACCTTAGACTGTTGTTAGTGATGTAATAAATAAATATGAATCTCATGTCAAAATCATTCTCACCTGGTGGGATGGTAAAGCCTGGTGGAAGCTGGATCGTCGCCTGCTGTTGCGGCGGCCGGACGATCAGCTGTGGAGCCGTGATCCTCTGTGTCGGAGCTGCAGGTCGGAGCTGAGCGTGAACCTGAGGCTGAACTTGTGACTGAGTTGGGGTTTGAGGTTGGGAATGTGTTTGAGACTGGAGTTGGGCTTGAGACTTAGTTTGCGACGCTACTTGAGATTGAGTTTGAGGTTTAGATTGAGGATTTGAATGAGATTGCGTCTGAACTGGGACTGCTTGGGACTGCAGCTGGGATTGAGGTTGAGACTGAGGTTTGCATTGAGATTGAGTTTGCGAAGGAGGTTGGGATTGGGACGGAGGTTGGGATTGCGATTGCGACGGAGGTTGGGATTGCGATTGCGACGGAGGTTGGGATTGCGATTGCGACGGAGGTTGGGATTGGGATTGCGACGGAGGTTGGGATTGCGACGGAGGTTGGGATTGCGACGGAGGTTGGGATTGGGATTGCGACTGAGGTTGGGATTGGGACTGAGGTTGGGCGCGCGTTACTGCGATGCACACAGTGCTTGCAACCTGTTGCACATCTGCTGTGGTGTTGTCCTCTGCGCTCTCCGCGTTCTTGCCGTGCTTTATGCGTCCTTGCGGGATGAGCGCCGACACACTCGTGCCGTTCCTGCCCTGAGCGATGCTGGCCACGATGTGACTCGGAAGTCGGTGCAGCGCGATCGTGGGGGTCCCTTTATCCAGCGCGACGGACCTGCTCGCGCTGGACACGGTGTACGTGTTAGAGTTAGCGCGCACCATCGCCGTGGAAACCGCGGCCCCAGCGCTGGACGGCGAGGTGCCGCTGACGGAAGAGACGGCAGCGCCGTTCACACTGCGCGCGCCGCCTCGCTTCTTCCGCGTGCCGTGAAATCGCGGCGTCTGCACGAACCCCGACGCTGCTCTGCGGCCGGGAGCGCTAACGTTAGCCGCGGGAGAAGTTGCTTCATCCTGCGCGCGCACGCCGCTAGTTTTAGCCGAGGATGATGGTGAGGAGGAGGATGGGGATGAGGAGGAGGAGGAGGAGTGTGAACGCGAACCGCTCGTACTCGCCTTCACGCAGCTTTCTGGAGAAGCCGCTGGAGTGATCTCGGCAGGATCTGAGCCTCGCTCCGTCCCGGTTTTATGTTGTTGATAATGATGATGATGATGATGATGATGTTGCTCGGATGTAGTATTCGCGCGAGAAGCTGAAGGTTTTCCGATGTGCTGTTTAACTTCACCAGCCTTGTTTCCGCTCCTGCCAACGAGCTGCGACTCCAGCGAGCCCACCAGGTCGCTTACCGCCTGCTCATCCACCTCGGAGAACAGCATATCTTCCAGAGGGTCTGAGGCGCCCGCCATCTTTGAGGGGAGCCTTGTCTAAATTGAACGGGGGGCGGGGCGACAAAGGCGCAGCGCGCACGCGCGTTGCTATGCATTCTGGGAATGAAACGTTACATCAAATTGGGTTTTATTTTGATAACTGTGTACCATCTGATGCCGTGGAATAAAAAATTTTATATTTCATATATGTAAGCAGCAGAATAGATGCATTATAAATGCTTTATAAACGTTTATCAAACATATATTGTTCTCAGTCCAGGGCAGTGGAGCTGAGCTGCACATTATACAACCTGTTCTATGATGTATTAAAATAATTCCTTCTGTTAGGGAAAAAAAAAGCAAAATATTTAGTTTTTTAACAGTATTAAAGGTTGTATTAAAGCTTTTTATTTTCTTAACCAACTTGAACACTTTGTTCTGATTTATATTAAGTTCCGTATACGAGTACTAGGGATTTAAGCTTTAAAAGGCCTGCAATGGTGTCGTTTTATATGATTCCATTGTGGAGCCTCGTTTGTTCATTCAGACACAATAGTATTTGTGAGGAGGTTCTGGGGTGCTGTCTGTCTTCCAATTCATCCCAAAGGTGAGATTGGGTCAGAGTCAGTGTTCTGTACAGGACACTCGAGTTCATCCGCTCCATAACATCCAGAACACAGCATGTCTACATGGAGTTCAGGGGCTTTGTGCACAGGGGCATTGTCATGCTGGAACAGTTTTGGGGGCTCTTAGTTACAGTGAATGAATAACGGAACGCTACAAAAACATTCTAGACAAGAGTGTGCTTCAGACTTTGATTATACTCTGCTTTGTGTACAATCAGAGTCTGAAGCACACACTTGTCTAGAATGTTTATACTCAGATTTGAGTAGAATCATATATAAATTGATGTTCAGGATTCCCCAAACTTATAGCCATGAACTGTACACTAGAGTATATACATGAACGGGATTTCTAAGGAGTTTCCGTTGAAATCCCACATTCTATCGCGAGAATGAGAAAGCGCGGCCTCCTCTTGTTTCCCATCATGCTTTGCAATTTATGCGGAGGAAAATGAAATCGGCCATGTTGTGCTAGCTAGCAGCAACTTTCTTTTAGGTAACTGCGCCGACCAGAGTAAGGAGCTCATATCGGGTGTACTCGATAGGAGACTACACAGAGGAAGTTTGTTCACCCAAACGAGGTGTTCTGATACATAAATTAACGTAAAAGAGACCGAAAGGCGATAACGAGGACGCCATGAGCGGCGGGACGCCTTACATTGGCAGCAAAATCAGCCTGATATCCAAGGCCCAGATCCGCTATGAGGGAATATTATACACAATCGACACCGAAAACTCCACCGTCGCGCTCGCCAAAGGTGATTTATAGCATGCTTCTCTAGCATGGTACAGATGGCTCATACGGGTTCTGCTTTCTTTTATTAGCTAGCTTTATTCGTTAGCTTCGTAAGCTTTAAAAGCAAATGATTAGCATTTAGCTAAATGACTTATAAATTGCTCGGAAAAAAAAACAACCAGATTGAAAAAAAGCCCTTGTTTATACATCTTATATGAAACACGTATCAGTACTCGAATTAAAGTGAATTTAATCGTATCGTTACCAGTTTAACGAGGTTTAAGGGCGTGTTCTAAATATCTATGTACGGCCCTGTATATGTGCACTTTATTGCCTGTGAAATAAAAGCTTGTACACCCTACGCAGTGGACTATAGGCTCTGTATAAGGTATTTGGAACACATCCAACCAGTCCAGCATCTGGCTGGATAAATGTCGTTAAAACAAACGTCTAAATTTAGCTTTATATGTTTGAATGTTGTTTTTATGAACTTTCGTTATACTTAAATTTTTTTTAACCCATGTGGAAATTTTGGCTTGCTGTAGTAGAAAATAGCTATTAGCTTTTCAGCTAGGCAGCTAACGTTATTACGTTAGCTAGGTTTTATGAACCGTATCGCTCTGTTTTTTGTTCATCCGCAGTTAATTTAACCCGATAATCTTTTTTATTTGTTTTGGTTTAATTAGGTTGCCGTAGTTAGCCGTTTTCTCTTAGTTGTTGGATTATAGCGTCGTTTCTTTGTTCACTTCAGCTCAGAAAGCGTTACGTTCTCACACCGACTTTACTCTTTAATCTGGCTTTTACTGAGAACTGAATGTCGCGCGCGCGCACACCACTGCTGCCGTCTTTTTCAGGGACTGTTTACTGCAAGCTCTAAAGGTACCTCAAAATCTCTGGATGAGGTCACTCGCCGATTTGAATATCCAAAGATGGTCACCTGTACTATTTACATATCGAGGGATTTTTCATGTTTGTATAGCAAAACAAGGTGGGGGGATGGGTGTCTTTAGCAGAATATGGATAACTCTTATAAGAATCTGTCCCTCTGGTCATCTTGGGTAGATATGCTGTAAAAATATATGACCATGTTCTTGACTAGCTGGATCTTGAGGATGTATATTTTAGTTTGTTTATTTTTCCTGTAACTGCACTGCACTTCAAATCGTTTTTCTTATACCCAATACTCGAATTATAAGAATATTATACTAATGTTCTTATCACTTCTCTTAGTCTTTTTTCACTTTACTCAAGCTCTTATTTACTACTATTACCTGTGCTAGTTTATTTGACTTCTCCGACTTAGAGCATGACTCTAATAAGAAAAAATATATGCAGAGAAGAGTCTCAATTGTTATAATGCAAGTGTTCGAGTGCAGTCCTTTTTGAGTTGTTTTGTCTTTCGGTTGACTAATCATTCCACGGTCACATTTTATTAGTTTATTATTGATAACCAGTGTCTGCCTCTTTTCCTCCTGCTTCTGTTTTTGCACACAGTGAAATCTTTCGGCACCGAAGACCGTCCTACAGACAGACCAGTGGCTCCCCGAGACGATGTCTTTGAATACATCATCTTTAGAGGAAGTGACATCAAAGATTTGACTGTTTGTGAACCACCAAAGCCCAACTGCTCGCTGCCTCAAGACCCGGCAATCGTTCAGGTACGCGTGTGTGTGTGTGTGCGCGCGCTGTGTTTCAGTATATGTTAAATAAGCAGGTTATGTGCACTGTTGTATTGAAAAGGCTTGCGTTACAGTTGCAGTGTATTGTAAAGTTAACACGGAAAGGAAATGAATGTCCTCTAGTTTAACCAGCACGTTTGTTCAAGTGTTGAAAGTGTTGCTTTACAAATTCGGTGAAGCATAAATGTGTATGCAGCAGTGTACGGATGAAGTCTTGATGTTTTCTTGCTGAACTGTTCTAGCTCCAAGGCAAATTTCTGTAGACTACCCCCCCCCCCCCATTTCTTTTCACCGATGCGCAAATAATGGTTTTCAGCATGTGTGAAAGGACTTCAACGTTTATATTCCCCTCTGCATGCTCCATGTTACTGATGCACACATCCAGTGATTACTGGTGGTGTTGTTTATTGCTGAAGACTCGTCCACTAACATGTCGATATCGTCTACTAATGGACCATGTTAAGCACATTGAAACAAATATTATCCAAAGTATCAAAGTAGACCTCATACGCCCTATTCGCTTGAGATTAGTATTATCTGGGAACCTCATCTGATTTTGAATTCTGTGTGGCGCATTCGTACGGGAAAAGTGAAGCCTGTGATTTTACTTGAATCTAAGTTTTATCTATTATGTATTGGATGATTTCACAGATTTGCGTAACATTTGCTCTTCTTATGGTTTTCTTTCTGCAAATTGTACAGTTGTACGGTGTATAGAGATATGACCCAGCACCCACAATGCTATAAAACACTCCAACACAGCCTCCATTCATCGTTAATGATAATAACATGCACATGAAATAAAAACCTTAAAAATTGAAATTGCTGACCCCAAATCCTGCTCAAATCACCGATGCCGGGTAAAGATCAGACATCCACTGCGATTATTACAATTCACTAGAGGTCCCCAGATAATACTAATCCCGAAAAAGGCTATAGAGTACCGTTCTAACGCTTCTGTCTGTAGTGCTTACTGGGTGTATATAGGTATGCACACGTTATAGCTGAAGGCAGTTCATAGAATTAGCTGCGAACTAGGGACATTTACTTACACTTTTAGACATGTCGCGGTTAATTTGCTTTCTCTGGTGTGAATTTAAAAAAAATCTTGTGGTCTTAAAGCCCTTGTGGCCAGAGCTGATGTGAATGAATTATGTTGCTTGGTATTATAATTAATACGTCCATACCTGTGTGTGCGTGTGTTTAGGTATGGTGTTGGTGCGGACAGAGCTAGGTCAGTTGATGATGGTTCCACAGCAGGCACTGGCTCAAGCGCAAGCACAGAGCACCCTCTCACCCCGACCTGCTGCTCCCACCACTACAGCCACCTTTAGAGTCACCACTCCACAGGTATACACACACACACACACACACACACACTTACTACACACCATACTCCTCACCAACACTCCATTAATGTAACTGACGGACGCAGAAGTCTCGCCACCTTTACAGTCATTGATGGATACAAAAGCCACGCCCCCTGTGCGATCACTGGCAGAGACATAAGCCACGCCCCCTTTACGGTCACTAACAGACATGGAAGCCATGCCCACTTTACGGTCACCGGCAGACACATAAGCCACGCCCCTTTACGGTCACCGACAGGCACATAAGCCACGCCCCCTTCGCAGTCACTAGTCAGACACTGGAGCCACGCCCACTTTACGGTCACTGGCAGACACAGAAGCCACGCCCCTTTTACGGTCACTGGCAGACACGGAAGCCACGCCCCCTTGTCTGGAGTGTGTATACTGATGCTTGACGTTCGTATTTAGCTGTTTATTATATAATTATCAGATTATTAATCTTGATGTAAACATATGCAGTGTGTCTTTAATCTTTCAGGCCGTGCGTATTTAGTACAGAGCTCCGACCTCATTCTTCTGCTCCCCGTAATTGCTGTTCCGGTCCTTTCTCTTTCAGACTAATTTTAATGAGGTGATTAATATTTCAGAGAAGTTTTGCTTATCACCTTCTACCTGTTAGAATATAATTAATCACAGTGTTAGCGCTTACACTCACTAAGCGTAGGCTCCATTCATCTCCTTTGATTAATGGTGAACGGTTTTTCACCCGGAGGAAGAAGAGAAAAAAATCTGTTCTGGTCTTATTTTAATACACAGCGGCAGTAAGTTACTGATTAACAATTAAACCCGTATATAATTATTTATTCTGACTTTTGTATCATTTTTATCACCAAAAAGCAGCATACTAAATCCATTCATTATATAATAGTAATTATTCTAAGTATGAATTTTACTTTGACACTATCTGATTTTAAACCTAACATACTTTTATGAACGTTGAATCTGTGCCGCTAGGTGGCAGCATTGCATGTTTATAAAATGTTTTTACAGCGATATTAGAACTAATGAATGGTTTATTTTAGTTCTATTTTTACATTCAGTGCATCAAGTAAATATAAGGAATCCAGGGCAACTAAACATAATAATAGTTATATTAGAATAGAATTAAATATAACACCTTAATGCTGCTTTAGGGATCTAAATTGTTTGTAAATACAACCTTATTTATTATTATTTATTCTTACAAAAAAAAACAGTTTTTTCTTTATTATAAGAAGATGACTAGTGAACTTCTTCGAGGAATTTAGTAGTGAAGAACTTTGCTGGTCATAATTAATAATCATGCCACATTTAGCATGTAATAACATAAGAATATATTTTATAGCCAGAGTGAAGCGATGTTTCAGTTCTAATTAATTCTCCTGTAGCTGAAACTCAGCCTGACTTACAGATGTGCTTCTGAATGTATTAAATCGTTCATCATCCGCTTCCAGATTGTTTTAAAAAGACAACAGCTCCTGACTGAGAGGTGTGTGTGCGGGTGTGTGTGTGTGTGTGTGTGTGTGCGCGCGCATTATTGCCCAAAGCTCTATCGTGGCTGTGGGTTTCTTTTACTCTTGCGAGAGAGAGGAAACGTCTGTCTGTCTGTCTGTCTGTCTGTCTATTCGTCTGTCTGTCTGTCTATTCGTCTGTGTCTATTCGTCTGTCTGTCTGTCTGTCTGTCTATTCGACTGTCTGTCTGTCTATTCGTCTGTCTGTCGGTCTGTCTGTCTGTCTGTCTGTCTATTCGACTGTCTGTCTGTCTAGTTGTCTGTCTGTCTGTCTGTCTGTTCGTCTGTCTGTCTGTCTGTCTGTCTGTCAACAATATAACAACTATTTATAATATCCTCCCCTTTCTCTTCCTGTGCGCTTCCTCTTTCCCACCCTCCTCCTCCTCCTCCTCCTCCTCCTCCTACTCTCCTGGCTGTAGTCTGCAGTCTCGGTCCAGTCTTCTCGGCTCGTTCCTGCTGTGCAGAACCGTGTGCTTCAGTCCCAAACCCTGAGTCCTGCTCCTCAAACCTGCACCTCTTCTTCTTCCTCATTTACTACGACTACAACTACTACAGTTTCTAGTGCTTCTACCACGTCTGTTACGTCCACGACTACGTCCACTCCTGCTGTTACTGTAAGCACTTCCTCCCTGTACTCTAGCCCTGTACCGGCTAGTCATAAAACCTATATTCTGTCTGTATTTCCCTCTCTCTCTCTCTCTCTCTCTCTCTCTCTCTCTCCGTTCCTCCCTCTTTCTTTACTTTGTTCTTATTTTGTTAACACAATGTCGAGGTCTTTGTGTCTCGCCCCATGTCTGTCTGTCTGTCAGTTATACCAGAGGTATCTAGCTTATCGGTTAGGGTGTTAGACTGCTGATCAGAATATCATGGGTTCAATTCTCAGGATCACCAAGCTGCCACTGCTGGGCCCCTGAGCACGGCCCTTAAATCCTGTAAATGTAAACAGCAGCCACGGAGGAGCTATGCAGCAATTTGAGGGCCATTGTGGATTTTGAGAGAACACACCGAATGACTGTGTGTATGTGCTGGGGTCATGTGACGTGACCGTGGATGCGACTCTCGTCTGCAGTGTGTGTCAGCTCTGGTTTATCGCTCCTAATCTTTTATTTTCTGTCTCTCTCTCTTCTCCTCCAGAGGGCGCCTTTGGCCATGACCACACCCCAGCAGCACCCTGCAGCTCGGACCCCTCAGGGGCCCACTCAGCAACCCACTGCAGCTGGCCCCGCCCCCGGCTCAACCGTCGTTTCCCAGGTCTGAAATTCTGCATCTTGTTTTTTCACACTCGCGTCTTCTCACTTCTCTTTCACTCTCTCTCTCTTTCTCTCTCTCTCTCTCTGTCTAACTGATGTATTGGTCCCTGGTTATTACTCTTTGCTTGTTAGTCTATAGACACACACACACACACACACCGACATGTGGGTTAACACAGCTGGGAACTGTCTAAAAGACTTACATACTCAGTTACTTTAGCTTACGTGGAGCAGGGCATTGGCATGTCTCTCGCACGCACACACACACACACACACACACACACACACACACGCACACAGAAAAGTCATGGCATTAAAACGCATTCTCTCTTTTTTTAGGAAATGCAAGAGAATGTAAAAAAGTGCAAGAATTTCCTGGCAACATTAATCAAACTGGCATCCCATAATTCCCCCTCCCCGGAGACGTCGCGGAACGTGAAAGCACTGGTGCAGGACCTTCTGGTGAGTCCCAACAGATAACCGACACCGCCTGGGATAACGACGTAATGTCAGTCGCTTCAGTCAGGTGATTAAGGAATCTCGGAGCTTAATTAATACCGGCATCCTCTCTGTAACCATGGCAACTATCCGAAAACATCTGTGTGGGTAGCAGACAAGATAACATCATGAAATAAAACACACCAATGTATACATTTCAATGACTGATCACATGATTTTTAACCTCCATTTGAATTGGTTTCAACTTTTTAAAATCAAACGCTGGATGTATCAAATGGTGTTTAAATAGTTGGGACCCAATTTTACTATTTAGCAGTAACCCAATCAGACTGCAGGGGGCAGCATCATAACCGTTATTCCTATAAGTGTAAGGGGCAGAATTTAGTTCCACGTACAATTCCAACAGTGTTCCAAAAACAGTTCCAATGTGTTGGACTGCTGATGGGAAGATCATGGGTTTGGATCCCAGGACCACCAAGCTGCTACTGCTGGGCCCCTGAGCAAGGCCCTTAACCCAGAACTGCTCAATTGGATAATTAAGATAAACGTAAACGTTACATAATGGAAGTGATATTTGTTCTCTCAGGATGCCAAAATCGAACCGGAAGAATTCACAAGCCGGCTGCAGACGGAGCTCAAGTCCTCGCCACAGCCTTACCTGGTGCCTTTTCTCAAGGTGACCCCTACGCTGCTGTACACCATTAAATGACCCTGTAACATCCTATCTACCCCTAACACACACAGTGTATTCGCGTCCTGCATGGTAGTGCCCTGACAGCTTTGTCGTACAATAGGCGTGGCTAGCCATTCATGACGTGTCACATGCTTAGCTCATGAACCAGATCTACATCGTAACACACAAAATCTATAAAGCTCTGATAATTAGGTGCTAATTATAATGACACAGATGTTTGTCTTTCAGCGAGAAAGTATTTGAGATCTTTTAAGTGACCTGTAGCTGTAGTACGTACACACAGTTACAGCACACGTTTCTATTTACATTTATTGATAAAGATTCTATTTCTTTTTAGTGTTTTATACTAGTCATCATTTGTTATCGATATTATTTATAAATAAATCTGTTGGTGTGTGCGCGTGTGTATGTGCGCGTGTGTGTGTGTGTGTGTGTGTGTGTGTGTGTATATGTAGAAAAGCCTGCCTGCTCTACGTCTGTCCCTGATGAATAGTCAGCAGTCACTCACTCCACAGCCTAAAACCACGGTGTCTCCTACAGGAGCCGTCGCCGGGGCTGTTACTACAGGCCACGCCCCCCGGCAACCTAACAGCACCGTTACACCACCACAGGTAGGCACTTATCTGTGTGTGTCGCTCTCTCTCTTGCTCTCTTTTTGTCTGTCTGTCTCTATCTCTCTCTCTCTCTCTCTCTTTGCCTCCCTTTCTCTCACCCACTTCCTCTCCTGTCTGTCTGTCTGTCTGTCTCTCTCTCTCTCTCTCTCTGTGTATATCTGTCTCTCTCTGCCTCCCTTTCTCACCCACTTCATATCTTTCTGACTGTCTGTCTGTCTGTCTCTCTCTCTCTCTCTCTCCCCCCCGTGTTAACCAATCATATCAAATCTTAAGGTAGTATTAAAGGAGGCAACAGTAAAAGTTTGCGCTTGTGCTACAGCGCCACATTGGTTAAACGGCGCTACTGCAGGCAATGACATTGAGAAATGAGATTGATGATGAAAATATTTGTCGACAATTTTTTATTGTTGTGAAAAACATCGACTAATCGTTCCAGCCCTAGTCGCTATAAGCCATGTTATCTCCCCAAAACGTTACATTAGCACACAATGTATCAAATAAATATAGAAATAGGCAAACAACGATTTGTCAAATCAATGTTTAGACACGTTTCAGCTTCTACAACCT
The DNA here is from genome assembly GCA_028566295.1 of Liobagrus marginatus. Classification (NCBI taxonomy): domain Eukaryota; kingdom Metazoa; phylum Chordata; class Actinopteri; order Siluriformes; family Amblycipitidae; genus Liobagrus; species Liobagrus marginatus. The sequence continues at coordinate 1,227,620 of JAOUQX010000026.1, forward strand.
AATGAAAATTTAGTTAACTTGTGTTTAATTAATTTGTCCGGGGATTTTGTTGCTAATTACTGCTGATTCATCGAACCTCACCCGCTCAGCTTTATAACTTTAGTTTTCTCCGTTTCTATCTGTACATCTCCTCCTTTCTGCCTGAGTGTGAGACAGATTTGCGACCGGTTTGTCTCACTGCCTTCCTCAGCGTGTCATGTTGCGGTGAGGCTATGGCTCCTGGGCTGAGCTCGTTGCGGCGTCTCAGAGGCAGGCAGAGTTTGAGATGGAGCTGAAGGCGTTGTAAAATTGTGGCGGTGTGCGGGAAAACAAGGCAGTGAAATATGCAGCTTGAGAGAACAGGGCAGGATGGATGAGAGCCCAGGGGGACGCGCCAGGGGCCCAACAGAGGAGATAACCTGCTTATTAATGCACTCTTTCTACCTCTATGTTGATGTATGTGTCTCGTTTTTTTTTTCCTCCTGGTTGTTTTTTTTAGCTTCTGCTGCACTTTTATATTAAAGCACTAGTCGTTTTTATCATTCTTGTATATGAATATATAATATATACTGTATGAATATGTATATCTGTTATGTACAATGATCAAGCATATTCATTTCACCTGTCGGTGCTCATAATGTTAACACTGATTATATTTTCATCACAGTACCTCTTAGTGGGTGGGATATGTTACTGTTAGTGGGTGGGATATATTACTGTTAGTGGGTGGGATATATTACTGTTAGT
>JAOUQX010000026.1:1340527-1352097 GCA_028566295.1 Liobagrus marginatus
CATATCTTTATGTTTGAAGCCTGAAATGTGGCAAAAGGTCGCAAAGTTCAAGGGGGCCGAATACTTTCGCAAGGCACGGTATATGATTCTCAATAGCTAATAATAGCTGGTTAACCTAGTATTAACTTGCAAGAAGATTAGGCTTAAGCTAAGTTAAGCTTCCTCTCAGCTCTACTTACACTCACTTTCCTTTGTGGCAGTTTTATTTATCTGCTACGATCAGGGGAAAGAAAGGGGAGATAATCAACCACCCAACAAAAAAGTTTGTAAAATGTAGCTTTTTATTTTCAGATCATTATTATACATTTATTATGCTTAAGTCTCTGGGTTGTTGATTGGAAGATTTTGGTTTAAGCCCCAGCACTGGCGAACTCATCATCCTGCAGTCTGACACCATGTGTTGGACATCTGATCAAAAGGTCCAAGGTTCAATTTCCAAACTGCCAATGCCTGGCCCTTAAGAAAGGCCCTTCACCGTTCAAATGCTCATTTGTGCAAATGAAATATTTGTAAGTTGCTCTGAATAAGGCCATTAATGTAAATGTAAATAGAGTTTATTATAATGTTTTAACCCTAACATTCTGTCTCGGTGAACAATGCTACAGTTTACTGCTATAGTCTTCACCTTTCTCCTTTTCTTATATTAACTGTGCTCAGAGTTGAAAAGCCTATTTCAAGGCTTTCTCCTGTAGCTTTGAATAGCAGATTAGCAAACAGCTTCCTTATACCTACATATAACACACACACACACACGCCACATTAACATTTGGCAGACACTCTGATCCAAAGCAACTTACAACTGAGCAGTGAGGTTTAAGGGCCTTGCTCAAGGGCCCAGCAGTAATAGCTTGGCAGTGCTGGGAATTGAACTCCAGTCAACAGCTCAGCAGTCCAACACCTTAACCACTGAGCTACCACTTCCTGGGTGTACACCTTCTCATACACCAACTCAGAACAGGTCTGAGTCGTTTTCTGCTTATTAACACGTTGTAATTAATTAATTATGTATCAGTTATTTTACTGCGGTATTTGAATGCACATTTAGTGACTAAATAAAAATTACAATAAAAAAAGAAATTGAATTATCTTTAGGAAAAAAAGACAGAAAACAAAAAAAAAATGTATCCATTCATTTGGGATTGGTGAATATAGATGGATGGATGATAGAACTATACGTGCCCTTACACTTGTTGTTACTAAATGTTTATTTAACAGTAATGAAAGGAGCCTCCAGTATCAGTGCTTTGCTACAACCATGAAGTTGTCTGTAATGGGAGAATCTTTATTCTTTTTATTATATTTACCCGTCCATACTTCATTAAGCTAAGTACTTGTGAACCAATACCAAAAAAAAAAAAAAGACCAGCTCTGATGTCTCCTCTGAAAACATATAGATTTTCATGTATAACAAACATAAGTATGTGTCTCTGACGGAAATGAAATAAAAACTTACATGGATTGGAATATTTGTAAGGCATTAAGTCGGTTGATAAAAAATTGGATGAGAAAAGAAACGTATGTAACAGATCCTAATATTTACATTTACATTATTTGGAAGATGCCCTTGTCCAGAGCGACTTACTTTTATTTTTTTATCCAACTGAGGGTTAAGGGCCTTGCTCAGGGGCCCAGCAGTGGCAGCTTGGAATTGAACCCCGGTCTTCATATCAGCAATCCAACACTGTAACCACTGAGTTACCACTCCGCCCAGAACTACTTCTAATATGTAGTTCTGACGTAGCCACTTCCTTTCCACATTAGTATATCTAAATTGCACAAGGCTGGTAGCAGATCACAGACAACAACTTGAGCGTTGTAACGCTTCAACTCAATTAGTAAACGTTCTGCCGTTCAACCAAACGTAAGTAACGTTTTTTTTTATCCCTTTGCATATTCTACATATAATATTCTCTCTCTATCTCTCATGTCTGTATCTGATACGCTACATGAATTAGGAATAATCTGTTGTTTTTATAATTCCAGTCTAGTTATGTACATGAAATAAGTATTAAAAGGATCATTCATTTACATTGTAAGGTAAAGGGACTGCTGATCCCACTGTCGGCTCCATCAAATTGTACCTTTAAAATAATTCATTTAATCCCATTTCATAAGAGTTTGTTAAGAAGATGAAAGACACATTATTACACCAAACTTTGTCGATATGTTCAAAATAAAGCACAATTTATCCCTTTCTGTTCATTTTCTGCCTTTTCGTTCATTTCACAGCGAAATGGACGACTACGATGATTACGGAGAGTTTGATTTCAACAGCACAGAAAACCCATGTGCTGGTGCATTGAACTGTTCCCTGTTTGACGACACTAACGCTTCTGTGATTGGCTGGCGTCACTGGATTGTGCTGATCTGCTATGCAATTATCTTCCTGTTGGGGGTCCCTGGTAACGGTCTGGTGGTCTGGGTGACGGCATTCAGAATGCCACGTTCGGTTAATGCCCTGTGGTTTATGAATCTGGCCTTGTCAGACCTGCTGTGCTGTTTATCCCTGCCCCTGCTCATGGTACCACTGGCTCAAGACCTGCACTGGCCCTATGGTAATTCAGCCTGCAAACTTCTGAACGGCCTATTATATATGGTCATGTACTGTAGCGTGCTGATATTAACAGTAATCAGTTTGGATCGCTGGCTCCTAGTGACTAGGCCCGCATGGTGCCAGAACTGGAGGCATCCTCGCTTGGCTAGCTGGGTCTGTTTGGGTACCTGGGTTTTGGCTCTCATTGGCACCATTCCCCAGTTATTTCACATGACTGAAGAAGAGCATGGGAAAAAGAAACGTTGTCATGGCCGCTACGTAAACCAGGTGCATGTCTGGGCCATGGTCGCAATGCGCTTCCTGTTTGCTTTTCTGATACCTTTCATAATAATCTGTTTGAGCCACTGGACAGTGTACCAGCGGGCACGGAGGAAGCAAACCGACAGGTCAGCGCGTACCTTGCGTGTCATCCTAGCCATAGTGATCACCTTCTTCCTGTGCTGGATTCCTTTGCATATTGTTGACATCGTTATGCTGACGTCGAAAAACACACTGAATGACACAAGGGCTAACATTCACCTGGCTCACTTATTATCTGTGTGCCTGGCCTACTTTAACAGCTGCCTGAACCCACTGCTCTATGTCTGCCTGGGCCGAGGCTTTAGGGAGAGCTTGACCAAGACCCTGAAGAGCGTACTCAACTTTGCTTCGGAAGAGCCGGCTCGAGGACACAGCATGTCGATGAACACCAAAAGCACCACAGACACAAAGTAATGAGAAAACACCGGTCTCAGCCTAGGGGACGTTTTTATAGGCTCACCATCATTATATTACATTTCTGGCAGTTGATTTGGAGGATGCCTTTATCCAGAGCCACTTACTCTTTATATCTCTCACTTTTTTTTAATCCAACCGAGCAGTTGAGGGTTAAGGACGTTACCTGTGCTGGCATTTTGGCGGTGCTGGGAATTGAACCCATGATCTTCCAATCAGCAGTCCAGCACCTTAACCAATGACCTACCAGAACCACTTCTACCACATTTATCATTGAAAAACAATTGAAAAAAAACACCCCTACCTTTGCTTCAATTCTTTTAAACGCTAGTAACGCTGTTTGCATGTGTGTGATTTGAGATGGTTTGCTTTTCTCTAGAACTTAAATGTTATTATAATTAATGTTTAGCAAGATGTTTTCATCTATAATTCATATTATTATTATATGTTAAAATAAGTGCATATGTTCCTAGATATACATATATATATATTGTCTCTCTTGTCTCTAACATTAACCATGTGCATTTTTAGTATATAACTAATGATATATTTGACTTAAATCGTACTCTGTTCTAAATTCGTTCCACTGTCATTTCACACAATAATCCTTTCACATGCGCAGCTTAATATCAATTCCTCAGTATGTTACGCACCGTATTGTATAGATTTTGACTTGCTTTAAAAGGAGAAATAATATCTTCTTCTGAACTGTTAAAATGACACTGCAATCAGGATAACAGGATGTTGAGCAAACGTTTTCGGCAGCTGCTGCTTCCTCTCCATAAATGTAAGCTAATCGGTTTCTAAATCTAGGGTTTTGGACAATGACGGGTAAAAATACAAACCAGCGGTCAGTTTATTAAAAAAGTAAGATTTTTTTTCATTGCTTGTTAAGCAGCTTCCTGCATCAGCCTTAAATCCATATCTGAATATAATGCAGATCTGAAACTTGAAATGTGCATGAAAATATTCCCTTTGTCAGCATTTCTGTTTAGCTCGTGTGCACAGTAGATATGTTTCCCAAAAGTCATGTTTTTCTTTTGCTATTAAAACTTTTGAAATAAAATAATCTATCATTTTTTTGTGATTTCCATTCATTTCTATATCTTAATGTTATATCATACTGTATTATCATTTGCATCATTTATACCATCTCTCAATAATGAATAACAACCAAATAATATAATACATAATAAAATAATAAATGATATAAAAAAATATTTTATGTTAGATGTGTGGCTAAAAATCCCTGTTATTAGCTGGATACTTTGTTTTAATCATAGAGAGTTCTTTAAAGATAAAGGGACCAAAGGGTCTTCTGGGAGATCAGGAGGTGCACCATGAACTAGCTCGGCTGCTGGAACCCGGCGACTCTGCGAGCTTCTTGGACAGAAGAGTCCGTTTTCATAGGCAAGATGCGTAAATGTGTAAAATGGTTGATGATATAAAAGGTTTATTATCATCATGCAATAAAAGGGATTCAGAAAGCATTTCCCAAATTTTCCAAAAGCAGCATCCAAAAATGCAAAGAAGCTGGCGTAAAAACCGCAAGCGAGACAATTCTGCATTATGTACAAGACTCTGCAGTAGAGCGGTAAATCGCAGAAAAAAGCTATTAAAACATTCATTTCAGTCAAGCTGCTTTCGTCAAATGTTATTATAATGATAAATACATACAGTTAGTGTTGGTTGCTATGGATCTGTTCTGGGCGAACTCTATGCACCCGTCCATGCGGCCCTGCTGGACACAGCGGGGAGTGCAGCAAGTCAAACCCCTCCCCCCCACAGATCCAGTATCGTACGTACATGCGTACGTAATTCGGTCTATATTACATTAGTGTTGTAACGCTGAATACGCCGGGAAAGCTGTTGACTGAAGTTCCTGTCGTCGCTGTGATGGGTGTGACGACTGGATTGGTGCCCGTCATGGTGCGAGCTTGACTGACGCGGCCTACCTGAACTAACGCGATGCTGGATTTTATGGTACATGTAAGTATTTTAACAAATGTTGACATGGCTATATTTTTAGCATAAGGTTGGCACAAACAACTCGCATTAGATTGGTACACTTAGGGTTAGGGTTAGGCCCATACTTCCAGAGCTAAATGCTTAAGCTAACTGAATAAAAATTCATGATTACTTACTGGAGTTTCTCCTTTTAAGTTTCGTCTGGTTGGTAAACACCAACCAAAACTTGCATTGTGAAAGGGCATCTTCCTGAGGTCCTCACATATATCTGAGTCACATGACATTGACCTGAAGCATGGAGAGAATGTCTCACACACCACCATATGGCTTCAACCTGCAAATAAATAACATGGAGTGTCTATACTACGGTGGTCTCATTACCAGTGGCTTGGGTGACACCAGTGTGTCCAGACAGTGTTTGAACAAGTCAACTGGGGATGCTCCATCTGACACACATACAGATGTGTTGGAAGCTAGTAAGATTTAATTTAAACTTAGCAAGCAACTATTTCGGTATAAGATTCACCATAAATACGGAGAACAAACTGGCTATGTTTGTTAGGAGAGCCCACATAGGCATATGGCTTTTGAAGGGATCGTCCTAACATTCGTTTAAAAAAGGCGCTCTGAGTACTGTATTAGCGTGATGGTGTTGAACAGGACCAAAAAAAAGAGGGGGAAGTAGAGCGGTTGGTTAATTGCCTGCTACTGCCCACTTAAGGCACTTCATATGAAATGCATGGTGGTTCATCTGAATATTAATACATAAAACTCTTTTCGCTTCCTGCAGTTACTTCATTCAGGATGTGCATCAAAAAGATCGCTGTCTTTACCAACCGTCCCAGTTATCAAGAGACAATCACAAGAAATCTTTTCAATAAGGTGCATTGTGGTAGCAGTCAATGCCATGTCCATCATAGGACTGGTGATTCTCATTCATTTGTCTTTAGTTACCTACTCCTGGACTCGCATTACTGGTACATTAAGTGGCATTGGCTATTGCTCTTATCCCAAGAGCAATAGGCGGCGTATCGGATTATATCCTAGAAAGAATTCCAGTCTATGGTAAAGGGACAATTGGCTGACCAGCATGTTTCAGGAGGGGGCGCTAGATGAAGAGGAAGGCCTTTTTTTGTATGTCTTGCTTTGGAGGATGGGGTCAGAGTGCAGAATCAACCATGATACATCAACCATGGAGCAGTGACAGCTAAGATTCTTGCGCAAAGGCCCAACAGTGGCAGCTTAGTGACAAAAAATCAAAAACCTCAACAGTTTAAGCCACCACTTCCAACATCTATAGGACATGCATTCAGACATGACAGAGCAACAACAATAACTGCTGTCACCCATTACAGAAATATCCATTTAGTGTTGATCCTTGAAAACAAAAATCAAAGGTTACAAGCATGTTGAGAACAATGCTAAAGAAAACCAAAAGTGTATGTGTGTGTTTTCACTGCTCCATCCTTGGCCAACTTTGTAATTTGTGCAAAGCATTCCATATCATTCAACCTGCTCAGAGTTTGTACCTATAATAAATCTAGCTTTGGGTGGATGGATTTCACCATACACCATACTTTAACTCTAACCCATATGCAAGACTAGACAGTGGTCATGACCTTTAGGGAGCCTGTTCGGAAACGCAGGATCTTCCTCTTTAGTGCATGCGAGGCTTTGATTCTGACTACAGCGGTAGGTGCATTCTGGGAGACAGAAGGCACATATGGCGGCACCTGCTGAGGCCAGACAAGGCCCCCACTGTCATCCGAGTCACTCGATCTTAAGCTGGACCCTGGGGAGCATGTCTCACTCAGACTGGAGTCGGATACTTCTTCTTGAGTTTCTCTAGTACCCGGGTCATTCCCAACGTAATGGTCCTGCTCAGTGTACTTCAAACATGAGAGTGGGCTGTAACTGTCAAATAGTAACTGTGTGTCTCTCAGCTCTTCTTCTCTGAGCAACGACACTTTCTCTTCCTGACTCAGGTCTACTGCGGAGCTCCAGGGTCTCTGACTGGACATGTAATCATCATCAAAGCCATGCATATTTGTATCTTGCCCCAGTGTGTGGTATCCGTACTCTGGTTCTGCAGTAAAACCTTGAGACTGAAAGCTGCCTTCTGGTTGAGACTGGTTGGTTGGTTTCACATGCATGTGCCCAAATGATGACCAACGTTTCTCCTGATACAGTCTGCCTAAGGGCAGTCGATGTCCCGGTTCCAGAGATGAAGGTCTCCAGTCTTGTTTGGGAGATTCAAAGGTTAGAGATGGAGAAACAGTTGGATGATAAGGATGATGTGTATCTTTATCAGCAATGCCAGTGGGTACCTCTATGGTGGTGGAGCCTGTCTCTTTAAAAGCCTGCGAGAATAGATCAGGCTCGTTTACCAGATAGTATCTCTCCTGCGATGCGGTTTTATCACTGTAAAGTTTCCATTCCTGCCCATCTGAGTTTTCGGGGTGTTCACAGAATGTGGAGGTATATTCCCGTGGTTCTAGCCAGCAATTCTGTTCTGAAGCAGAACCAAGGACCTCTGTAGAGAGGGATGTTTGGTTAAGACAATAACGTTGCAAAAGCGCCAAAATATAGGTCTCCACACGCATGGCTTGCTGAATGTCTTCTTCTGTTGGGCCTTCATCCACCTCTACTGTGGGACCTTGATGATCACAAAGTATCCCGACGGAGCCACCATTCTCATTTGAATAGGATCCTTGAATGGAGGCTACATCAGGTCTATTCACGTTCACGTCCTCTCCGTTTGGAGTTTGACCTTTTGGCCACAAAGTTTCATCGTCATCGTCGTCGGCATCTTCGATTCCTTCTGCGATGCCCTCTAAAGGGGGGTAGGGGGCAGAGAAGGAACGGGGCAAGAAGGAACGCATGGGTCGTGCCCTATGACCCTCCCAGTCTTGCATGTAGGTGTCTTCTAGGAAGGGCGGAAACGCAAACACAGTATTACTATCCAGATCAAAACATATTGTTATATAAACTGCGCTTTCTCAGATATTTATTTATTTATTCTCAGTTGATACTGTTAAGGAAACAAGCCCGCATTCTTCTGCCCCAAATTATTTACGCTTGTCAGATCTTATAAACGTTGCAACTCATCAAAAGACTTTTTTTAGAAGCTCAATTTTCAAGGCGTGTTAAAGCCTGCTGTGGTATAAGAAAACAAAACAAGAGACTATGACACTCTACTGATCCTATAAGGATACACACCACTAATATATTAAATCCTGCTATGAAGATGATGATGTAGGAGATACTGATTCATTCTCTATCACAGCAGCTGACAATATTGTCCAACGCTGCATGTCAAATCACTATTCTTCTGTATGCATGCGCTTGTTTTAATGCATTATTGTTGAATTAGGAACTGGGAATTTAGAAATTTATAAAGGACCCTCATGTTATCAGCTTAAAGTGCTTAAAAATTGATATGGGGAATTTTTAGGCTAATAAAAACCATTTCTATGACATAAATGGACGGAGACGTTGCGATCGCTTTGTAACAATCGTTGTTGTTTTTTTCGAGAGGGAAAGTCTACAGGACAATGGCCTTATAGTTCTCAAAGCCTTAAATGCCTGGCTCCAAAACAGAAAGGTCGAAAAAGGACGGATGTTTACAGCTGCTAGAACAAAGGGCAGTTTGTTATAGCTGTTGAACGTAAATATAAAATGAATACAATTATGATTATTATCATAATATCATAATTATCAATTCATGATAGTGTAGTATTCAGTGTAGAACTGATAATGACTGTCCTATAACCACACATATACATATACAGTTATTATACATATACATCATGAATAACTTTTAAACATATGTATTAAAGTATTTTTTATATTTTTCATTTGAATATAAATATGAGTGATTTAGAGAAATCATAATCATTGGAGTTAGCTGTCACTCAGACATTTGCGTATAAAGGATGGATGAGTGGATATCTGGAGTACGAACTGACCCACTGATCTGCCTCTGTGGCTGTAGAAACAAAGACTAGGTGAAGATCTTGAGTGTCTTAATGCAGACTGAAACTCATTCGGCTCATAAAAACCTGAGGACACACAATCATACACACAACATCAAACACAATTTCTCGACGCACGATGACAAGCGAGCACGGATGTAAGGTATACAGTGTGTTTTTTCCTTAACATTGAGCTTGTAATCTTTATGAAGTCATAATAAATAATATATAATAATAATAATAATAATGGAAAATAATACATAACACATAATAAATAATATATAATAATAATATTAATAGTAATAATAATAATAATGGAAAATAATATATAATAACACATAATAAATAATATATTATAATAATAATAATATTAATAGCAATACAAAAAATAATAATAATAGAAAATAGTACATAATAACACATAAAAATAAACATTTTGTATTCGCTGATGTTGCCATTCTGCATTCTGAGAAGTAAGTAAACAAACCAAACACAAAAGTGAAAGTGGCAGAGTTGAAAAGCAAACTTCATACACAGAGGAGCAGTTTGGGACAAATAATTCCGGTGTGTATTCAAAGATTCAAGCTTTTATTTATCACATACCAGTTAGGCATACGACGAGTATATAACGCAGACAATAAGGCATACGACGAGTATATAAGCATCGAATTCACAGCACACGATAGCACATATTAATGGACTAATAAAAGACTAATGATATTAGATCAGTTCTATATTAACACTGTCATGTCTTTTTTTTTTAGAACGTACTCACAGAGTGTAAATGGCAGACGATTATTATCATTAAACTAATACTCATTTAAAAGGTATTTTTTAGAAAGCGCTGCAGATGAAATGGTAACTCAGTGGTTAAGGTGTTGGACTGCTGACTGGAAGATCGTGGGTTCGAGTCCCAGCACCATCAAGCTGCTACTGCATTTACATAAACATGTACAGAATTTGGCAGATGCTTAATAGAGATGTTTCTCCATTACAAAAGTGAAGCATTTTTATAGTCTCGTTACTTTGAAGAGAATATGTAATATAAATGCTTACAGGAACAGACCCCACAACATAAAACTGAACTGTACATGTACATGTACATAAACGAGATGGTGGCTCAGCGGTATAAGGCTCTGGGTCAGTGATCAGAGGGTTGGGGGTTCAAGCCTCGCAGCAGGCAAGCCACCGTCAGTGCGTCCTTGAGTAAGGCCCTTAACCTCACCAGGGGCGCCGTTCGTTCTGGCTGACCCTGCGCTCTGACCCCAGCGTTCAAATGTGTATGCTGGGATATGCGGAATAAAAACATTTCACTGTATGTTGTACTGTATGATGTGCATGTGACCAATAAACTGAACTTTAACTTTAAAGATCATCTATCATTTTTGCCCTTCCCTCGTTAGCATTGTTGTTACTTTCAATTTGTTAGCCTTTCCATAACGGAACAAAATCCCTGATAAACAAAAAAACGCATCTCAAAATCACGGTCACTCATTAGAGCGACCTCAGAAACCCATTTACACTTACAGTATGCAGGGCAACGTGGAATTAATCTTTGTAAACCTCATTTAAATACGCAATATGCAATACACAACACTTTGTTCATGTTTTTGTGTGTGGAGATTTTTGTATGTGGAGTACCTGAGCTCGACACGTTGTACAAGTTGTCCTCTGTGTTGGAGTCCATCGTCAACTCACTGAGCTGCTGCTGCAGTACCGCCATCACACCACTGGGGGCATCCGGAAGCTGATTCTGCATAATACATTTTATTATTATTATTATTATTATTATTATTATTATTATTATGGGTAACTCGTGTGTGTGTGTGTGTGTGTGTGTGTGTGTGTATACGTCACAGAGCCGTGCTCGAACTAAAAAAATAAACCTCTTACCGTCATTAAATCTAAAACTATTAGTTCCGTATTTCCGTGTATAAATAACGCTGATATCGCGTTACATGTTGGATTAATAATGTTAATAAAACACGCGGCAGCCACGAGGACATAAACTTAGCCTAGTTGCTTTGTTTTCCAGCTTCCCTCACAAAAATAAACGGTAAAACGGCGACCTCGTGTTGCCAGATTGATGTGAAAGCCTCATCCTGTGATTTGTTGATTATCACTATTAAATCACACCTAGAAACTCCCCTCATATATAATATAATATGCGCTTGTGTTTTAGTTTAATTACTACACATAATAAAGATAGAATTAATATTATTACAAGTTGAATTGTAGGACAGTTGGTGATCGCTGATTTTACTATATACAGTGCTGACCAGTGCGAGCATGAGCTGTGTTGCCAGATTGATGTTAAAGCCTCATCGTGTGATTTGTTGATTATCACAGGTTTATCACAA
>JAOUQX010000026.1:1448520-1458876 GCA_028566295.1 Liobagrus marginatus
ACATTCACTCCTATGTACAATTTAGAGTAACACATTCAACTATGTACAATCACATGTGTTTGGAGGCGGGAGGAAACTGGAGTACCCGGGGAAAACCCGCACAAGCACGGAGAGAACATGCAAACTCCACACCCTGGGCTTGAATCCATTAGGTAACCGTTTTTTAAATGATCAAATTGTAAATATTTTAATATATTACGTAGCACGTATTACACTTTATAACGTACTTGCTAACAATATATTAGACTAGCTAATATGGATGAATGACATTAATATCATCAATACAGTGTTGTATTCAGTTATCTTCAGTTAACTTATCACAATTAATGATTCCGTTTATAATATTCATAAACAGAATATAAACAGCTTTTGGAAGCCATACCGCAGAAAAATTATAAAATAAAATATATTATAAATATACAATTTTATAATAGAAAATTTAAATAAATAGTAAAATGTGAAACAGCGGCTCCCTGAGGCCAGGAGGAGAGTTCATCAATTGTGTCGCAAAGCGGAAGCTTATCACAGCAGTAATATCGACAGGCCTGATTTTTTACGGCATTCATTTGTAGTTGGAAACATTGCCTGTTAGTGCGCTTTTTAGTTAATTTTACAATAACCTAAAGTAATGGTGAAATGAAGCGTTATGAAGCTCTCTCCTAAATTGTATCGTGAAATGCTTCGCTACTTCAAGCCTTTTAGCACGGTGCAAACTAGCAACATCTTGTGATCAAATGTTTGAATCGTCTGCATCTCGGAGTAGTAATAAATCTCCCCGTTTGTACTCTGATAATTCATCCGATTTAGATATTTGTATAATAAATGCGTTTATAAATGAATTTGTGGAATAATTTGTATATAAGACGGTTCGGTTACTAAACTGGCACTGAAACAACTTTACGAGTCTGATTTGAGCGACACTTGCAGTCACGTGGTTGTTGCGAAACCATGGCTTCTGATGTCAAATCGTAACGGTTAGAGAATTTTTAAAATTATACCCTGTAGTGACACACTCCAGTACAGTAGGTGGCGGTAAATATTAAATAAGTTGGTTGCAACCCGCCGAAAGAAGAAGAATAACTATTCGGTGTACAGCGCTTTATTCTGATGTTTTGAAGGGTCCGTGTCAAATGACATGTAATTAGCGTTGCGTTTTTAGTGAATTCTTTTTATAATATCGTTAAACATGGGAATAGCAGATGAAGCAGACCGGACTCTGTTTGTGGGAAACTTAGACTCTCAAGTCACCGAAGAACTTTTGTTTGAACTGTTTTTACAGGCGAGTTAATGGTCATGTTTTTTGTTAGCATGCTAGTTTGTTTAGCATCTAACAGTAACAACTTAATAACGATACTTATGGCAGTAATAAATATGAAATACATGAACAATAAGAAGGATCGGTTATGCTTTTATGTGCATTTGGAACAATACCGAGCATATAACGCTAATAAGGATACAGGTTTAAAATCGGTCGTGTTTATGTAGCTAGCTACTAAGCTAAGTGCTATCCCGAAAACAATTACAGATATGCGTTAAATAGTCACGAATGAAATTTATAATTTCATTTTGTAGATGATACAGTGCACATCACGATAAATAGTTAAATGCCATGTGTAGTTATTAAATAAGTGACGTTAGTGTTTGAACGTGTTAGTGTTTGATTCGATGCAGTTCGGATAAAACCGACCCAGTTCGATTCAGAGTCGATTCATTGTGATTCACTTAAAGTTCTCTTAAAGGTGAATCTGGTGAGTTCTAGTTGTGAAACTGGAATGAACAGAAAAGTTTGTATTTTATTTGATAAATGATTAACATTAATAAAATTAGCTGTTAAAATATATTTTTTCACTAAGCTCTGTACTTATCAGTATGCTGATTCTTCTTTGTATGAACCATCAACACCACATACTAGTTTTAACATGTTTTTTTTTTTATGTACAACCCAATATTTTATTTGACTTTGTATTATGTGTTTTCTGTTGCAGGCTGGGCCGTTGATCAAAGTAAAAATCCCGAAGGACAACGATGGAAATTCGAAACAGTTTGCCTTTGTGAATTTTAAGCATGAAGTTTCTGTCCCTTATAGCATGCACCTGCTTAGTGGCATCCGACTTTATGGAAGGCAGCTCAACTTGCAGTTCAGAGCAGGTAGAAACCGTCTCATGGTTTGGTTAAAATATTTGCATCTTGATGCGTTAATTTTGTTCGTGTTCCAGGCAGCAGTCATGTCAATCAGGAGGGTAAAAGTCCTGCGAACTCTCAGAACCCTAGTCCAGCTAATACACCCACTCACCGTGCTGCAAGGTATTCTTTACAAGTTATGCCTGGACAAACTAAGCCAGCCTCTGAAGAACTTGACTGACGCTTATCTGATGTGCAACATGCAGGTATGACAGGACTCCAGATCAGATGGGCTCTCCGTCGTACTCTCCTCCTCAGAGCTTGCAGAGGTCTTTCACTTCACCAGAGAGTCTTCAGAAGCAAGTGATGGTGAGCGCTGTAATCTTTGCACCTAGATCCTTTGGTATTTCAGGGATTAACTCTAAAGGCCACGTGAGAAAAAAACCTGCTGTTCGCGTGTTTCAAGTGATCGCGACTAAAGCTAGGCAAATATCTGTATAGTATTCAAACCTGTTTTTTTTTTTTTTTTTCCCTCCACACAGCCGTGCAGTTCTCATAACGAATGCGATGCGACAGGGCATGCGTTTAAAAGAACAAATAATCTGACGCCTCGTTCTATTGAATCCTATACTTAATTAATTAAAGGGTTCCAAGTCATGTTAGTTCTTGTTCACGCTGGTTTTTGAAGTTAAGACTAGTTGCGCCTTCTCAAGCCTATAATTCTTTTTATTTATGTAATATGTAAAAAAGAAAAAATTCATTAAAACTTAACCAGAAACACTTCATTGTGAAGACGTTCCTGTTTTTTTTTTAATTAGTTGGTGCACTATTCCGAAATGTCAAATATTTGAACATAAATTTAATTTGTATCAACAGTTACGTAAGTTTGTTTTTGTCTAACACTAAGCCTTTCGTTAATGTTGAATCTGATTAAAGGTTAATCATGAGGTTCCTTAGCATTTTACAGTTATTCAGTAGTGATGCAGATGCTCTAGCTCTTCTTTTTCCACAGATAAACAACATGTGGCAGGTGCAGATGCAGCATTTGGCCAGTTCATTTCAGCTCGGCATGCAGGAGCATCAGCAACAGTTCCGAGGCGGCGGTCCCGCCCTCTGGAACCAGCGCCCCTCCCACCAGCAGGACGGCAGCAGCGGGCGCGAGCAGCGGCACGCGGGCGGTGAGCGGCAACGGAGAGACGACCAGAGACGAGACTTCTACCAGCACGACGACCGCGAAGGAGGCCGCAACCGAGATCATCCACCCGATCGACACAGTCGCGATTCGAGAGAGAGGCGCTGGAGGAGATACTGATAATCCAGTGAGGAGGTTTTATTTTTAAACGCTGTTCAACAAACCCAGCACATTTGTTTTTGTTTTATAATATTTTTTAACTTGATTATATTTTTTTTGTAATATATCGTACAGTAGTTCCAAAGTGATGATCAAAAGAGATGAACGATTTACATTTTAATGATTGTAACGTACAAGAAAATAAGTGGTAATAATGTGTGTTTAGCCTAGAAAGCCGTTTATCCTTTTTTAAAAGACTTTGGATTCAAGTCTCAGGGTGCAGCTCTTCCCGTGTCTGATGTCATCAGTTGTTATTCTAATAATAACAATAATTCAGCCGTTTTGTATGTTTAAAAAAAAAAAAAAAAGTATATAAGTCATGTGCTAATTCGGCTCTGCTCAGGTCACTTGTTCTAATGATTGGCAGCAGAGATGTGACCTCACATGTGCCGAAGGTTTAAAACAGGCCATGATGTGTTTTACCAGCAGGGGATGTACTTCAGAGCAGCTGTATGAGAAATGGACAGCGGTCATTTCTCAAGTTTTTTTTTTTTTTTTTTGCTAATCATAGCACATCAAATTCTTTGGTGTTTTTTATTATTATTTTTTTTTTTTACTTTTTTAAAGCGGTTTCTGTTGGTTGAGAAAAAAAATCGAACATGTATATTATGTGCTGAACCTCCCTACATTGTAAATACAGCATCATTTTTAAGGTAGGATCAACTGTTTTTGTCTGTTCTTTCAAGCTGTTTTCGTTGAAGTACTACCTAATTATTAAATCTCTTAAATGATAGCTGTTTAAAAAAAAAAAAATCGGACGATGTCCGACGTGGTTCAACTTGACCCGTCATACATTCGCATCAGCTCTTTTTTTAAATAGTTTTTCAGTGTTTTTAGTCCATTTAATAGTGCCACATTGTAGGTCAATGCTTAAGGTGACGCATTAGTGATAAGATGATCAAGAGTTCAGTTCCCAGTGCTATCAAGCTGCCATCACGTCTCTGCCTGTCAGGACGTTTCCTATTCCCAAGGTTTGCACCTGCGCCATGCAGTTTTACTATCGTTGAAATATCAGCAGTTGGTCTACTTAACGTTGGCAGACTGTGTGTACTTACTTCATTAGGTATCCCGACAAGCTAAAACGTGTGTGATTAGCCAATCGATGAATGGAACACATAAAAGACAAATGCATTATGGATAAATGTTTCTAAAGAACGATAATGATGTAAAGGAACGTTTTAATATCTGTAGTTATGCTTGTCCTTATGCAGCGGTATTAAGCCCAATAATGTGTCATTTTAGATAGGAGAGGCTGTAAGCGTGTGGAGTACTTATGACCACTGGATAAATGTATCCGTTTGGAGATCAGATGGAGAGTTTAGTGTCCTAGGCATCTGGTTCTGTTTAGTTCCATGTAGATCGTCACTGCAGGATGCACGTAGTGATGTGCTGGTGGCCTCCACGGTAGCACTCAAAATCGTAGAACGTTTGAAACGAGGCCCTTCCGAAAGCGCTTATAACCTGCTGACAGCGGCTCCCGTTGTGCGCTCACGTCGTTTATCCCAGCAAAGCCTCGTGCACCAAAAGCGGAGGCAAGTTTACAAGCAAGGGCGTCGAGCTTCTCTGTATCGCCACTCCTCTGACACGGATCAGGTTGCACCCCGATGCCTGAAGGGACTGTTGAGCCTGGAGCGCTTATCTGGTATCCGCAATTCAGGCGCTGTACTATAAAGTCTCTGCACACTGTCTGACAATTTAATTGGTTTGAGTTGCTTGGCGTCACAGGATTATACACCCCGTCAAACAAGAAAAAAAAACAACCATCTTAAGCGAAAACACTCAATAGGATGTGCCTGATCGGATTCAAACTCTTAAACCTGGCCATAAGCGACTTCCTTTCAACAGAGTCAAAAGTTTTGTCATCATGTTTGACACAAAGAAACTGTTGGGTGACAAACCAAAGTCGCCGCAAATATAGAAATGCTCTTTGGGTTGCTCCGTATTGTTTATGTAGAAACTTTCAAGTGAAAATATTTTAATTACAACCGGTTTAGCAAGCACTAGAGAAAACTATGAGTCTGTGTATATGCATGTAAATGTAGCAGTGTAAAGTGTTTTTGTTTTTGTTTCTTTAGCATGGTACTTGCTAAAAACATGGTTTACGTGGGGTGGGGGCACAGAAGTTCGATCTAATGTATATATCGTACATTTTCTACATAACCGATATTTAAATCCTAACAAACCTTAAGATGTATTAATTGTGATGATGCTACACACATAGCTATACTACATGCAGCAAACGCAAGGATTAAACCAACAATAATAAATAATAAATAATAATAAATCACCCTCAAATGAAGAGTTGAAGAGTTGAATCTTTAAAAATGAAAGAATATATGTGTGTATGCATATGTGTGTATGTATGTGTGTGTATATATATATATATGTGTGTATGTATATATATATATATATATATATATATACACACATACATACATGTGTGTGTGTATTATGCGATTTTGACTATTAGTTTGTATTGTCTGAATAATAATGCTAGCTGATATTTAAACATTAAGTATGATATTTTTTAGTTTAAGTTGAGTGCATTGTAAGCGGTTTTCCACTTTTACTTGAGGGAGTTAACTCACTAACTTCTACCATGTCTGAAATATCGTTTCGGTAAAACGTTTATTGGAGAAGTCAATGTTACTTGAACTTTTGACATTCAATTACAGACATGCAGCATTAGCAAGCTAATATCAAACGAGCATTAAATGAACGTAGACATGACACAAAGGGTGAAAACCACAATATAATGTGTCGTATCGTTTACAGACTAGATTTACATTTTGCATCTAAGCTAATTGGAGTCTTCACATCGTTCTGTTCTCTACCAAGAAGTTTGATACGTTGAGGACTCGCCTGCAGCTACACTGCTAAACCATAATAACATTTATTCATCGTTTTAGAAACGCAAAGAAACAATTTGGACCAGAGCCAGAGAGTTTGGCTTTTTTGTTTTGACGAAACTTAATTTGTGACTAACCCAACTGTCACGCTTTGGTCTATACGACAGTCACTGGATAGTACAGGGACAAATATCATCTTATAAGCTGTAAGGTCCTGTTAAATAAGCATTAAAAAAATTTGCTGAGGGATAAAATAAATGAATAACCAAAGCTAAGTTACGGTTACCAGTCTAAAGTGGAATATTTTCCTAGAACATTTTGTTTCAGAGTATTACATCATCATATATCCCTGATGAAAAGCTTGGTTTGACTAACTACCAAAACACTGGTAAAACTGGTAGCCCATGTCATCCAGTTAGTCACTTTCCAACTTATTTCTGTAATGCTGTACATTGATTTGGGTTTAATTATTTAAAAAAAATGTGCCTAATCTTTCCCATGAGCACCAGCAGGAAAGCAGTGATGGTCTAGCAGTTGGACCATCAGTAGTTGGATGCATTTTGCATTTTTCATGAATTAAAATTAAAAACAGTAAACGTTTCCTTTATGTATAATAACAGTTAACGCTGTGAAGAGACTGAATTATACAGTCGTTCTATATTAATCAGTAGTTTTCTTTTCCTTGAAGATAAGAAGGAAACAAAAAAAGGTGCAGTTCTGTAACAGTAGTGTCCATGTGGCACACTACGGAGCGCAACGGACGTGATTTGGAACGGACCTCGCGCGCGCACATTTAAAAGCAGCAGAGACATTTCTTTCTCTTACTCTATCACAGGGCTTTGTGTTTCCTGCAGCAAATTCCGAACACTTTAAACGGTCGTAATATAGAATCCGAATTATGCTGCGAATTACTCTGCTGCGTCGGATAACGTTGATCATGTCTGTAAAAGTGGCTCGCGGGAGGTGGAGCTGAGAGCCGAAACATTTAAAAAATTCATAAATGAAAAAACCCAGCTGATGTGAAGTAGAGACGCGCTCATAATAGAATAAATACAAGTACACGGTGCGTAGGATTTCAGCAAGGGGGGGAAAACGCACGCGGCATTTGGCGACCACATCACGCGCGCTTTATCGTGTCACGCTCAGATATGACTTTGTTTAATAGAAAACATAGTGCTTCTTATAAAAAAAAACGAAGCAAAACGCAGGACTTGTGAAATTTTAAAATGTAGTAAGCTATATGTTTGTTTGTTTATTTTTCATAATAAATGTGAATGCGACAAAACAGTGGCGTTTTTCTGTGACGCACGAGCACTTTATTAAAGTTCATTTGAACACCCAGCACACGTGTAGGTTCAGATATAAACATAGGGTTAAAAGGCTGCGGGTTCTGGAGTGTTTAGTATCGATTTTAAATCGGGGAAAGGGTTTCGATCCGGTCGGTTCGATTAATTATTTTTTTTATCTGATTTCTAAGTGAACAACTAATACTGAAGGAAAAGTGCAGTTCATAACTTTTATTTCTTTTTATAGACTTTGGGTTTTACATTACACTGTAATATAACCGTAAACCCAATTTGAGTTCGTAGCTTTGTATACTTTAATTCATTTATAAAGTTACGATCTCTCTTATGATCTCTTTAGTCACATGATTTGCAGCTCGTGCGTTTAGTAATCGCGCTAAATAATGCTCTCAAACTTCTGCTACTTTACATCCGAGTGTTTTAGAGAAAACAACTGCAGGCTGTTTAACCTGGATTTATTTTCTACTGTTAATCTTTGTGCCAAAATAATTCCACGATTAAACCTTACGTGGCGATTACATCGGTTTATATCTTATAAAAACAAACAACTGATTTTTATTCTGTTACTTTTTACTTACTCCTTTTCTGAATTTGTATATTTACCGTTCTCAATTTATTATTATTATTATTATTTACATTGCATTTTAACGATTGTTATTTTTATTACATAAAAATCTATTTATCTCTCTTAGTGTGTGTGTGTGCGTGCGTGCGTGCGTGCGTGTGTGTGCGCGCGCGCGCTTCAGGGTTCACAACACTCTTTCCTACATTCTGTCCGTTTTCAAGGCGGTTAAAATAATAATAATAATAATAAAAGATTCCGTTTGTGTGAAATAAGTTCCTACTCTATTATTTATATTAATATTTTTATAAGCTATTATAATTTATATCTTAACCATTTAGCGACCATTTTCTAAAATAAAATAAAAATAATAATCATATTATTAGATTCGAGGTTGATGAGGATTATAATAAAAAAATAATCTAGAAACCCGGATTAAGACACATAATTGTTGCCTGCGTTTAATCCTGGGAGATAAAATGATCCTTCTGAACATTATGCATCAATCATTTAATATCTTTTAATGGCTTTTTATATCTACACAAAACCAGTTGTACCCTAAATATTTAAAGCGTGTTTATGTAAAAGGCCTTATTCTATTAGGTGAGTTACATATTACTTTAAATAACAATAATAATTATTATTATGATGATGATGATGATGAATAAAAATATGAACAACGAGCAGTTAAAACACGAAAGTATTACCAAACGTATTATTATTATTATTATTATTATTATTATTATTATTATTATTTGTAGCAGCAGTCGAAGAATAATTAATTCCAATGTCGCATGATTAATTTCTTTCAGGTTTGAAAAAGGACAAGAACAATCGTTCTTTGCATCGTACTTTACTGTATCAAGTGAAGAATAATATTCTTATTTATTTCTATTAATATGATATGTTTATTATGTATTAAGTTTGTTTTTGTTATTGTTACAGCAATACAGTTAAATTAAGTCATTATGCAGTGCAGCGAAATGAAAGATGGAATCTATCACCTCTTACAGAGAGAGAGAGAGAGAGAGAGAGAGAGAGAGAGAGAGAGAGAGAGGTGATGGACAGGCCGTGTGTGTGTGTGTGTGTGTGTGTGTATGTGTGTATGTGTGTGTTTATGTGTACGTATGCAGCCTGGCAGTGGTTGGGGAGCTGGTTTATATATCGCACAGCTAATGAGCTGTGTAGGCAGGGAGGCACTAGGAACGGAGACGCACTCGCACACACTCACACACACTCTGAAGCACTCGCACACTTACTCACTCACAGACGGACAGACAGCGTGCAGCGTGTCATTGCAGCAGCCTGTGGGAGCAGCATACGGCACTGTGGAGCGACTTTACAGGAACAAAGCTACACAATGCTTGTGTAAAGAGCTGCAGTGTTTGCGTATGCGTAAGCGCGCGCGTGTACGTGTGATTCTTTCCTGCTTCTTTGTAAGTGTGCATAATCGTTAAAGCTGAGTGAAGCGAAGCGCCATGCAGTGCCAAGCCGAGTTCCGGCTCGCCCAACCCGCGCAGCTCAAAGCGGCCCGGCGGCGGTACAAGACCTTCATGATCGACGAGATTCTGGCCAAGGAGACGTGCGATTACTTGGAGAAGCTCTCTCTCTACTCCATGTGTCCATCGCTGGTGGTCCGACCCAAAGCCCTGCACTCCTGCTCCGGTAAGAAGCTCCTTCTTTTTTTTAACGCGTAAAACTGGCGCGTGTCACTGTGTTTCCCCACGAACTGTCGATGCGTCCCAGTGCTTACTTTAAAAAGCTGTTTGAGGAAGATCCAAATGCTCATTGCCACACGAGCCACACTAATGTACCGAGTTAAACCTAAAGCAAACTAAGTACTTTGCCGGGAATTTAATTAACGCAATTAATTAAACCAATTTCTTGCACTTATGATAAAAGTAAGCTATGAATCATAATTAATGGCTAATGTAAATATCACGTCGTTTTACCACCCTAACCCTAACACACCTTTTATATTTATTCTTATTCTTATTCTGAGACGCTTTCTTTAATCATACGTAACACACGTTAAGAAACATGAAGTGCCATGGCTCTAATATTATAGGATAGCAAACAAGTGATGGTCGCTTGTGTGTGTGTGTGTGTGTGTGTGTGTGTGTGTGTGTGTGTGTGTGTGTGTGTGTGTGTGTGTGCGTGCGCGCGTGT
>JAOUQX010000026.1:1587936-1599058 GCA_028566295.1 Liobagrus marginatus
AAGTCGACCCCCCCCATTTTGATATTAATATTTGGGTGTAGAAAGTCGACTTATACACCGGCATATACGGTATTTATTTATTCTTATGAGGACTGGAGTGGATCCAGAAATTTTCCCAGGAAAAGTTCGTAGGAACTTTTCGTGATCACACCTTGGATGGGGCCTTGGATGTTGTTTGTCTTTGACATGTTGCCATGGTTACACATATTAATAAACCTATTCACACATCAGAAAAATGTAAAAGAAGTAATTGGAAACACATCCAAATATGTGGAGGACATATACAAATCTTCTGTTGGCTGCAACCCAAACTCAAACTGAAGGTCTTAAAGTTTTAGCCCACTGCTTTACCATCCGAGCTTTTACAGCTGCGTTGTAGACGCTCTTCTGGATATTCCAAAAAAAGTGACGCTCTGTTGATTTTGCAAGCCCTTCAAACGGTCCCGGTACTCCATCAAGCTCATCAAACAGGTTCCACATACCAATCATATTCATCATGCGTCATGAATATAACATCAAATTCTGCAATGTTGCCTAAACAACAACTTTTAAAAACGACTAGTAACTGATGATCCAATATTTGGACTAGGTGACGTTTGATGATCAATTGTGTTGCTAGCAGAGCTTTTGTGCTGTTCTATTAGGATTTGGCTGCTGTTTGACATCTTGATGTACGACTGGTCCTGACTAATACGATCACATCCCTAAAAGTTGCTGAATTCCATCATGTCACAAACTCACTCTGGTAACAAAATGCAAATCTTAAATTGTAAATTCCAGCAATTATTAATGATACAATTATGGAGGAGTTACTTTTACACTCATACATAAAATAAATACTCATACACTGATATCAATCTACACGGAGGGAAGGATGTAACCTTTTACAACTGACTGCATCATTTGGTCTCGCTAGTAAATTTCATATTTAGATGCTTATTTGATTAACCCTGGGTCAGAATCTGTGATGAAGGCTTATGGTAAGTAGACATGCAGTGGTGCATCTAATTATCAAGGTTTCAATGGTAATGAAAGCAAATAAGGCCATAAAATGCATTGGATTTGACAAGCCAAGTTGTAATGTAAGTCAGTGATTAATGTTTGGACTGGATTCTAGCAGACCGGGAGAGATTTGTCTCCGGGAGAACTGAATGTGAACTCTCTCAGCCGGAGTAAAATCCAAAAAAAGTCATTTAATTACTTTTGTTGCAAATTATTCCACACTGGCCAAAAAGGTTAATTAGTGAAAATCAAGACCCGGGCATTGGAAAGGACGTGAGAAGATGCCTAAGAAGCTTGGGTACTATTTCCATGGTCTGAATGCTATTTCATTTTATTGTTTCCTTCTATGTAATTTTGTGGGAACAAATTGTTGGACATGTTTATGATGTGTTTGAAACGCTAAATGCAAATAGGACCAACTCACTAGTCTCTGGTTGCAGTGTAACAGGATGCCATTCGGTTGCACTAATGCACCGCAGTTGTGACTTATACTGTACTGTATGCACCTGCTGCTGCAAACTGGGACAAGATCCTCTCAACCTTCTGTCTTCTGATCTCTATCGCTATGCCTTTCAGCGGCCTTTGTTTAACCTTTGCTCTTTCTCCAAAAAAAAAAAACATATCTATCATTCACTTTCCTTAGCATTATGCCCCAAACTTGCCCATATCTATGATCCATAGTAATGTAAGGGCCTAAATCAGCAGCTGTTCCCATTAATAGGCATCAATACAAATACACTTCCTGCTCTAAACAGGAAATGTGACACACTGAGCAGAACAGAACATACCTATATTATACATTTGGGGGATTTGCCCAGTAGATTTGTTGTGATACATGAGTAGCATTTTATTTAGAGTTTGAATAAGGAATGGGTAATAAATGTGCTCCTTCTTTAAACACAGCAGATTAAACATCAGAGATGATTTGATTAGGATTTTATAAATCCACAGTCCAGCACTTCATCCCGTACCCCTTTTACATATGCGGTGGCTAATTTTCTGTCCCTAAATCAGCACTTTATTTTAATCTCTGACTGTGATCACGTGTGGATGCAAACGCATGCGTGTTCTTTTCCCGTTCTGTAACGATATGGCGGATGCCAGCATCAAGAACGATTTACTTTTATCTCATTTTGTTTATCCGACTGAATAGTTCAGGGTTAAACGACTTGATAAGGAGCCCAGAAGTGTTAGCTTGGTGCTACTGGGCCTTGAACCTATAACCTATTGAACCAATACGCATCCATTTCCCGGTGTCCTGCATACCAGAAACGGCTCTCTCTTTCCCTAGCTTATTCGACAGAAAATTCCCGTCTCATGACTTCCTTTCATACGACGCAAATTGCCAAAACTCCAGCAATCCATTGTGGCTCAAACAACGTCACTTCAGTCGTGCTGGCTTTCCTACAAAACGTTCATATTCCTCAAACACCTGTTTGCTCATAATCGCAGAAAGTCAGCAAAGTATCCCAAAACGTCTTCTTCTTTGAGTGATTGATGCCCTGCGCTGTACACAAGCCCACTTAGACCACCGGTTACTCAGTCATGTATAAATCGGAGTGGGTAAGTGACTGCACATATTACTGAAAGCTTCATTATCCACTTTCCTGCTCACCTTCCTCGCTCCTAGGGACATTCACTTTAACTGCTTTGGAAATCTTTCAACATGCTTTTGTTTTGTGCTGTGCATCTGAATACACGCTATCCCTCCGCCATCTCTCATACTCTTAATCCCATCTTTTGCTTTGAGAGCAAACAGGAAGTGAATGAAATTTGAAAGCGGTCTTAGCAAACTGGGGGCTTCTGCGGATGAAACAAAGTTTAATTACACTAGGTTTGATTTCTCACATGGCTCAATTAAAGGAAGGATGGTGATGATGTGGGAGTGGGAGGTGGACAGTGGGTAAAGCGCTTGGGTAGCTCAATATATGCATAAAGACATGATGATGATGATGATGATGATTATGATGGTGGTGGTGGTGATGGTGATTGGTGATGATGATGGTGATGATGATGATGATGATGATGATGATGGTGGTGGTGATGATGGTGATGATGATGATGATGATGATGATGATGAAGCAGTGCTGAAGGAGGGTAGGATTGATGAAGCATTGAAATGCCTTTTTGTTCGCTCTGATACTTCTTGATGATGATGATTGATGGTGATGGTGATGGTGATGGTGGTGATGATGGTGACGATGATGATGGTGGTCATGGTGGTGATGATGATGGTAGTGATGGTGGTGATGGTGGTGGTGGTGATGGTGATGGTTGGAAGTGAGGCAAATAAATGAGACCGAAAGAAGAAACAAGCAAATTTCTAAGTTTAAATTGACAGACCGCCAAGCTGTTATTGCTCGGTCCCTTAAGCAAGACCTCTAACCCCTCAACTGCAAAAAAAAAAAATGTAAGTTAGATAAATGTAAAGCAATCGGTATAACTGTGTCTGCCAAATGATGTGAATGTAAATGTAATAAATGGGAAGATAGGCTATTAGTAATCACTTTAAAAAATCCTCACACCACAAAAGTGCTTTATTTTGTTTCTTTTGACAGAACAACTGTTTTAGCGATTTATTGTCCGCTGCCCATTAAACGGCTTAACAAAATAACAAAGGCAATTGCAAAGCACTGGAATATTTTATTATCGTACGGTTTATCTTTATAGAATGCACAAAAAAAGCTGGCAGCTGTAATGGATCTCTAAATAGCGTTTTATGCGTTATTAGTCATAGCTAGCAGTGCTGAAGGAGGGTAGGATTGATGAAGCATTGAAATGCCTTTTTGTTCGCTCTGATACTTCTTGAGAATTGAAATCAGATTCTCTGACAATTGCAGTCGGTTTGCGCATGCTGGGTGCCTTCTGCCTGGAAAAAGTGGAACTCTGGGAGGAGGAGTGGTTGGCGGAAAGAAAAGAAAAAAAAACAAAAAAAAAACGAAGATAAAATGAGGAGAAAAGATCGTAGTGAAATTGGAAAAAAATAAAAAGCCAAAAAGAAAAAATATTCCATTCATTATTTAAAAAAAAAAAACATGGCTGCTTATTGATGATGCGAACGTCATTAACTGATTTCAGACCAAAAATGCTAATGATGCAGGGATGCAATGCAAATGCTTCCATGTGCAGTTCATTAGCATTGCAGCACACACACTACTTTTCTGTTCAAATTACCTTGCCAGAGAGTTAGTTCTAGGAGTTAAAAAAAAAGGTATCAATTAAAGGAATGTAAGATGTTTTGCTACAGAAATAACAAGACGACAAAGTCAAGACTGTGAAAGAGGTTTTCTGTAGCAGGCCAAATGCAGGTGTCTCCTGTGTATGTGAATGCACCCTGCCTCCATGTGTCCAATTAGACTAACATCATCTCTATTGGCTGGGCTCTTGAGCCGCAGAAAAAAGAACCGGGGCAGTTATCGGAAGAAAAATCGAGAGAACGAGAGAATAAAGAGCAAAAATAATTATGCAAGCGAGTACTCACGCTGGATGTCAATAGTAACGCTGCTTTCTTTGCCATTAGGAACAGCTTTGTTCGATGCACGGCAGATGATTCTTTGTCCTGACTCGATGTTGGACGCTGAGATGTACAGAGTGCTGACGGTACTCTCCTTCCTCCCGTCTCGAAGAAGGGTCTAGAAAAAAAACAAAAAGCAAAAATAAACAAAAATAATAATAAAAGCATGAGCATTGGGGCAGGACAAATGAAAGAAAAGTCATGGCTGATATACAAAGACAAAGTCTTTTCATGAAGACTTTCAAAGACGGTCTCAATTCCATAATTTTGGGGTAGAACATTTCTATAACTAGTAGATACTGTGCACGCAATGGAGACCCACCACCAAACTTCATGTCTGTGGTTTCTCCATAACATGGCCGGATTCTTTTGTAACAAAAATAAGACAAGACAGTGTTTTTCTTTTTTCTTTGAGGTGTGTGTACATAGCATGGCTTGTCATGCGCCACAAAGGAAATCAATCTGGTTTTGCTCGGTTGGTATGCCAGGCTCGGCTACACTCACTGCGCTGTTTAGTGCCATCTAAAAGGACTCTATAGAATCTATGTGCTCCACTCGAAAGATATAGCTTTGAAAGAAGGGAAGGTTAGCGAGATAAACAGATAGAAAAAGACACAGGGTGCAGCGTGGGCAAAGAAGATTCACCTAGCGGAACAAATTGGCCGAGTTCTAAAGCTCTGGGCAAACTGCTGGGCGAAGCATCCACTCAAACAGCTCTGCATGTACGGCAAAACTCACCGCACTGGAAGGATTCCCGTTTTTATTCCTAAAAACACTTCCTATTAAAAACTCACTGACCTGTGCTATACATCTTAGCTCATGTCTACAATTCCTCCCAGAAGCCTGAACGCATGTAGGAGTCGCTTTGAGTTTGCACACTTTCTTAAAAGCAAAAGCCCTCCTCCTCAGTCATCTCGCACTGTAAAAGAAAAATCCTGTAATAATGAACCAGAGCAATAGCTATATGCGAATAATTAGCATGTTCAGACTATTGACAGTGAGCTTGCTAATAGTAGCAATTAGCAACTCCCTGTTTCATAGCTTATTTTTATTAAAAGAATGAAATAATACAGATCAGAATGAAAGCTGGTGGTTTCCGTCGCCCTCAGAGGGAACAAGGGCGTAGATGAAAGCGTCAACGGATAAAATGAGGCACTTTTGACTCACTGATCCGAAAAGGGGGAAAATAGTCCAACCAAGAATTGTATCCTAAAAAATAAAACTAATGTTCCTTTATGATTTGCAAAAATATTAAGTGTGGTCTAACTTGCACTTAATCATGGGAATTCATCTTCAGTAAGAATCCGCTATGGTCCGATCAAACCAGAAGTTACCCGAAGGTTTAACACTGGGTACAATGCAGGAATACAGGGGAAGTGCTGGTGTCAGACTGCGGATCCGAAGATCAAGGTTCGATTCCCAGCACCACCAATCTACCACTGCTGGGCCCCTGAGCAAGGCCCTTAATCCTCAACTGCCAAATAATGTAAATCTCAAATGTAAATGAATAGGATTTAACAGTATAAATGTGGTGACTGGTCATGGCAGGGCACCATGCACAAACACACTGAGAGATATTATTAAGAAATATCAATCCTCCTACTACCATGTTTTAGGAAGGTGGGACGAAACCCCCTACAGATGAGATAAACAAAACCCCACACAGTAACCTGAGCTCAGGCTAGAACATGAGACCCATAATCTGTGATGCTACCAACTGTGCATTATGATAATTTACACACCTCATTTACTCTTATAAAAGTTATAAAAGAGGGAAAATCCCCTGGTTCAGCACAATGGGCAGCAATTTCGAGCTTCTGTGTGAAATGTCTTCAATTCTTTTAACGTTTGTCTGAATATTTCTCAGGGCCTCTGATCTCTTGTGGTGGCTCAAATGGTTAAAATTGGGGTTCAAGCCCCAGAACTGCCAAAGTGCCACTGTTGCCATAGTCTCTTACATCATTAGCATCATTATGCTGACCCTCACTCCTTCATACCATGTTTTTGCAGTCATTGTGACCCTGATCATTAAAACAGTCCCCAGTTACAGATGTTCAAATCGGACCAGCGTTACCGTATCATACCCTTTCTTCCAAAATTCCAATTCCAAAATTTCTAAAGTCCAATGATAAACCAAATTGCATGACTTCTGCTCAGTCAAATGTGTCCATAGCTTGTGGAAATGAAGATATTCTTCAACTCAAACTCAAAAATAACATGGCTACATTATAGAAAATAAAAAAAAACGTCCACATAACTGCAAATTAAATTCATTTTGAACTAAAGTAGAAAAAGAAAGCAGAATATTCACTGACTACATGATTTATTCCCGGACTATACTTATTCCGGCCTAGCGTGGCTCCTGCTTAGCCTGAATTGTGTTTGCCACTTCCAGGAGCTGAGCGATGTGAGTCAGATGGAGCCGGTAAAGCCTCCACTGAGCCTCATGGCACTTTGAGCCCCTACAGCGAGCTGCATGCTGTCAGTGAATAGACGTGATTATAAAATATGCTCTATGACACAGTCGGTGCTGCTTCTCTCGTCGCCCATGGCCTGTCTAAATTTATTAACATCGCGTAGATACAGAAACGGATCGGAACGGGTCTCAATGCTTAGCCTTTGAATGGCCCAGAATAGCTCCCAATTACAAACTAATCATTTCTCATCGAACAGCCCAGGCGCTTGTCAGGAGCATAAAAGAACGTTTGTTTTGTGTGTGAAATCAGCAGGGGGTAAAGTAGGAGGTTGAACAAGACCAAAGACGGAGAAGTCCTAATCCACTTTAAATCTATAAAACGTAGGATATAATATAATGCCTCGCACCAGGCATGCTGCCATCATTGGGTCCTTGAGCAAGATCCTTAACCTCACTTGCTCCAGGGGCGGCGTTCGTTCTGGCTGACCCTGCGCTCTGACTCCAGTGTATTCTGACAGATATGCTGGGATATGCGGAAAATAAAACATTTTACTGCATGTACGTGTATGTGACAAAGAGGATCTGAAAATGTCAGTAATCATTCAGATCTTCAATTATTATTATTATTAGTATTATAATTACGAACGCAAATCGCACCGACTTCCGGTTTTTATTCTGCACTTAATTTTAGAGGAAAAAAAATAAAAAAGGTCAAGACTTGGCTGATATGTTATCTTCTTTTAGGGCTGGATTTCAGCGTGTACACATTTCTTTGCATTGAGTTTGAAAGTTAATTAACAGACTGTGGATGTGCCAGGCCTGCTATATGCAATCATGGGCCAAATTAAAACTAATAACTTAAACATGAAAACTAAGGAAAGGTGATTCAATGTCAAAAGGTTGTCTGTGGACATTCGACCAATTTAACAAACTGGTTGTTGTAAATCTAATATCTGGAAAGTGGTATTTTAATATTTGGCTTTCATTTACCCCCTATTAAAGAAATCATTTTTTTAAATGCCTTTGTTTTCTTTCTTCTTTAAAAGAAAGTCGGGCTTTTGTCTCCAACCCGGGGTCAGAAGGCCTACTTTGATTAACTCATTTAATCCCTGCACCTCAGGTTCTGATTAATTTTCACAATTTTACAGCACTGTTAATTAAATGCCTCTTTACGTCTCCCATCTCCCGATTTTAATTCAGCGGCGGAATGCCAGGCAGGGTAATAAGTTTGAGGATAGCTAGGAATGGACTGATGTGCCTAGCTTTAATAGAAGAGGTCAGATGTGCTAAATGTAACTGCACTTATAGTATAGTGTCCCTTTTACAATCAAACCTTCCAAAATTCTCGGCTAGACAAACCCCCCCCCCCCACCCCCCGCCATGAAAAATTCATATCGAGTGCTAATAAAGTTCATTAGCCAGGCAACAGTTTTCCCTTTCTGAAGCTGCTCTCGTGGTGAAGGTTATGATGAAAGGCTTGTCTCTAATTATATTAGTGCTTTTGTGGAAATGAAGGGTGGGAGAATTAATAAAATTTGAAAGGCAGGTAAAAAAAAGAAGGGACTTTGATGGATGTGGTTGGATATGAGAGCACAAAAGAGCACAAAACAAAATTACCCCAAGTTACTCAGACCAGAAAAATGTCGGCACCTAAAAAACAAGAAAGTTGGCCTATGATAAGGAAGGAGTTATCATTTCATTCATCAGCCACTATTGAGACAGAACATAGCTCAAATAATCAGTACAAAACCGATAAACTGATCTTACCCTATTACAGTCTGAAACAGAGTACCTGATAATTCATGATTGATCATATCCTCTCCAATTTGCACCAGGACGGTTTGCAGCTCTTACCCGTATCACATGACTTATAACGCCTTTTATAATCGCTATAAAGCTAGTTATCGGTTTACGATTAGCATTATCCCGTGGCGTATACGTTTGCTATGTTGAACAGACACTGAGATACAGATGTGCTAGCTATACAGGCCATCTGGTAGGCTGCTAAAATCCCGAAATCCTCTAATCTCAGAAACATCTCTTTGTCTCTTCGCTAAAGTGAAACTACTCTCTTGGTGTTTAGGAAGGAAGTATAAGCACCAGCTTTACGGGAGTTTATTTGCTGATCTCCTGTACTTCAATTAGCGCTCGTAGCCAATCCCAGTAGCTATTCAGTGTGAGGGAAAAATCTGAGGAGAGCAAAAGGGATCACTGAACATTCATGTCAAGGATTTTTTAAAGCACGTGTCAGAAATGAAATACTGAACAACACATACATGCTAAGTTGCACATGCTATTAGCATCATTATATCCATATTATTAGCGTCGCTAGCTCTCCTCGATCTGGCGCTCTCCTGGAAATGACATTGGGTGCATCCAAAAACATGGGTCACTGCATTGGTGCCAGGAACAGTATCGGATAGCCTTTCAAGGCCGCGTAACGTAATGACGTTGCTAGGTTACCAGCTTCTCATTAGCGCCATCTGGTGTCATCAGTGTAGGATTTCAGTGTGTGATTAATGTAATAAAGATGAGAAAAATAAGCGAGTTTATACATTTACGTAATAACGCTATAATGATACTCAAAGGCCTTAATGAACTCGCCCACCAAATGTACATAAACTGTGCTTCAGTCGCGTTCTCTGACGCCATTGTTCATGAACTCCAAGGCAATCGACTAATAAAGCCTCTCCCCCTCAGATGACGTGCGCAGGATTGTGGGATATTAAAGGCTCTGAAGGATACATCTATGCCACTTTCAAAAAGCGACTAGATGAAAGCATCTGAGAAGAGGGAAGCAGGAAGTGAAGATAACATCGGACTCGTGGATTGGATGCCTTGATGTCTTCCTACCTTGAAACGTGTCCTTCGAAGGCAGCGTTTTAGAGTTTTCGGACGCGCCCACTGATTGGTCCCAATCTCATAAATCGGAAGTACTTTCAATGTTAAATGGACCTGAAACTTTAACGAGGCTTAATTAGGTTTAATTAGACTATAGATTTTGTTGCATTTATTTTATTTTTTTTTACATCCATTTGTTTATTTGGTGCTGTATGACCGTTTAAATAAACTGGCAAATATTAACGAGAACAGCTTGCAAAAACTTGTAATAAGTTCATATGAAAAAGTAATCATATGAAGTTAATTAGATATCGGACTGTTAATATAAGGAGTGTAACCATGCCATCAAAATGTATTCAGCTCAGTGATGCTGGGAGTCGAACCCATGATCTTCTCATCAGAACCACTCATCTATTACTTCTGTAAAGTTTACTTCCACTATTATCTCATACATGTGCTATAACGTCACTACATAATACACAATACACATAACTACAATTATATTATTCAGTTAGCTACCTGGCTTTTATGACAAGGTTTCTGGAAATATTTGTGTTTATTTTAATATGATCCAGGATGGTCCGGGGATGTGCACTGAATTTTGACGAAGTTAAAGCAGTTATGAATTAATGAATAAATCACCCAATGAATAGTCTTTATATACTGTAAAATAGTGATAATAGACATTTTCGGACAGCGCTGTGAGCTCTAAGACATACCCGCCAGTCTCCAGACAGACACAGCTCTATTATCCCCCACATTAACCTCCATTACTCAGACTAAACATTCACATCTTAATTGAGTGCATTGCTTTTTAATGTTATGAAGAGAGATATTAGGAGTTTGGATCGCTTCCATCCGTCAGCACAGAGAAGCTTTCGCTATACCAGCACTGCTGCCAGGCACAGGAAGCCATCTGATTAGCGACACCGCCGCTAACGACTGCATGCAGCTGCATGATGGGTAAACTGCCACTTCTTCGTCCCGGCCAGATCGATGCCATTTATCTCCCATTCAGAAAAAAAAAGAGCCAATAATAGGATGAGAGGGAGGCCCGAAAGGGCGGGCTTGCATTGCTCATTTATATGGAAATGGTGAGGAGGCGGTGATTAGAGGCTGGAGGGTAAAGATCTCTACCTGATATTTCTTTTTCTGGGTCAGAACTGAAATGCTGATCGGCAGAATATATGATGCTATAGGGATAATTTGCTGAAGGCAATGTGCAGGTCTTAGCGAGCAGTGGTTAGTTAGACTGGACTTTTTTACAATGCATACACACATTCACTGTGGCACAGCATCTCTCTCTCTCTCTCTCTCTCTCTCTCTCTCTCTCTCTCTCTCTCTCTGTA
>JAOUQX010000026.1:1739936-1752270 GCA_028566295.1 Liobagrus marginatus
TACCCCGCCCTAACTCACACACTAAGTTATCTGGGATAGACTCCAGCGCCCCCACGACCCTGAACAGGATAAACAATTTTATTTAATCTGAACAAAAGGAATTCTAAGCATCCTTTGCTACGTTCATTTTTTTTGTCCATTCTTAAGTACAATATAATCGACGCTATGGTTATTTTCAGAGTCATTCCTACAGCTCACCACTGCTCTAAATAGCGCCATGAAGGAGCAAGAGACATCTGGGGAAAATGTTCCAAAAAAGCGTGATTAATTAAAAGCAGCAACCCCCAAAATAAAAAGCCAACACAAAGAGAATGACCGAATTAAATAGGGCACAGTCCAGTTCCAGGTGCTTGTAGCTTATGATCCGCTCATGGACTGGACATGACTTCATAAGGACAACGTCCACAGTGTCCCTGGGTCAGTTAGTTTTTCTCTTTGCAGCTAATAGGCGAGTCTCGGTATGAGCTTAAGTTTAGAACTTTAAAGACCGCACCCGGACTCATCTATAGCTTTACACGTTTTTAAAAAAAGAGGAAGGATAGAAGGAATAAAACAGCTGTGAATATATTTGTAGTTTTCCTCTCGCTAATCCCTCTTTACGTCCAATGCTCTTGGGTTGCATTTACTTGCATTTGAAGAGCGCCTTGAAGTGCAAAAGCACCAGACTCCATTACTGTCAGTAGTTAGAAGAAGCGGATGAAAGCAATGCAAACCCAGTTTTTGCCAGGACGTGAACCTCTCTGCATTTATACAACTTTAATATTTACTCTCTTCTTCCAGGTGTCGTTCCAAATATCTGAACGGAGCAGAATTCAAACAAAAAATATATAAAACACATTATATTCCAAGTGAAATGGAAATGACTATTCCAAACAAGGTGAAAGCGCGCATGTATTATGAATCAAGGACACGTTTCTTTTAAGATAATAAAGCATTTATCGGGATATGTCGTCCTCTGGTTCTCTGGGCTGATTTGGGTGCCAAAGTTTTGTTAATGAAGTCGATATCTTGATATCTTGGACGAGAATGACCCGTTATACTGTATATTTACTTTTACCTTTACAACTTTTATGTCAATCGCTTAAAAGACTAAAAGCCTGAGAGCAAAAATAATTTTTTATAAAGTTTGAAATGAAAATGTGAAATTATTTTTTGGATGTATTTGAAAGGCAATTTTGGTAGGACAGTTCATGTTGGATTCTACCTGGGTAGTTATAGAACATAAAATAAATTATTACATTTAAAGAGAAAGTGAGAGAGAGATTTTCAGTCAGTTGAAACCAAAATTGTAAAATTGGTAAACAAAAATATCCGGCCTTTTGTCCTCTACGGAAATAAATTAGAATAGTAGAATATTTAATGATTTAATATTTAAACATATCTGTCTATCTATCTATCTATCTATCTGTCTGTCTATCTGTCTGTCTGTCTGTCTGTCTGTCTGTCTGTCTGTCTGTCTGTCGACCGTGTCTGTCTGTCTATCGACCGTGTCTGTCTGTCTATCGACCGTGTCTGTCTGTCTATCGACCGTGTCTGCCTGTCTATCGACCGTGTCTGCCTGTCTATCGTGTCTATATATCTGTCTATCTATCTACAGTATCTGTCTGTCTGCCGTCTGCAGTATCCATCTATCTGTCGTCTACAGTATCTGTCCGTCTACAGTATCTGTACAGTATCTGTCCGTCTACAGTATCTGTCCGTCTACAGTATCTGTACAGTATCTGTCCGTCTACAGTATCTGTCCGTCTACAGTATCTGTCCGTCTGTCTGTCTATCTAGCCATCTAATGAGCTAGCCATTGATCCATCCACCCTAAGCTAAGGTTAATGTCTATCTGAAATAATTCCGTATCTCTACATGAGTTCCATCAAACTCCTTTCCTTTGATATTCTTGAGATGCGTCCAAATCCACCTCGACCCTGACTGAGATAAGAGTTACTCAAACCGAGACTGAGAATGAGGGAATGAAAGACAATGCTATTTCTCTTCACCTCCTACAACATGGCGTCCTCATATGTGCAGGCCAAACCAACGCTCGGGTCTTAGTAGGTTCAAGAAAATAAGAACACCGGCACTTCCTGGTATGTCAGCCGTGGTTAGTGAACACTTATCTACGACGCTTGGATACTCCTTTACGTCGAATAGCTTAAGCTGAGCTTTTAGATTGCTTATGGTCCTCTTCAACCGATGCACAAATCTTGAATTGGATTTAGTTGTCTAGGACGTAAATATTGTATAATAAATATCTCTGGATACATAGTTGTGGAAATAAAAAGCTGAATTAAAATCTTTACAACATACTACAAACATAATACAAATCTTTACAAGAGCTGGAACACAAGTTTGAAAGCATTAATGAACGTTATGCTCTAAGTGGGTTTGGGGCTTGTTTTCCTTGTACCCCAGACCCACTTTTATCCCGAACATGCCAATCGTTCGCTTTGGGATCGCCGATAACTTTATCAAGCAAATAAAAAAACATGCTGTCGCCGATGAGTTTATCCTACCCAAGAGAAGATATGAGCACATGGAAAACACTTTGTGAGTCACTTAGCTACAGAAAGCCCCGGAGCCCTGACCTATACAGACTGTCAAACTGCTTCTGGGCCTCAGGAGGAAAGTCTGAGGAACAAGAGTGGACGAAAAAGGAGTCAGGAGTCAACACTTGTTATGTTTGTAAGAGAAAACAAACATTAGTACTTTTACTTTGGAATTATAAGGATGAGAAAGGAGTAGCATCTGATTCCAGACCAGTTGGACACGGTGTTCAGAAGGACAGGACTAAAAATGGTTGGGTTTTTTTTCCAATCACAATGTAATAAATATTTTTGCTTACAATTCCTGGACCTCCCCACTGTGAGAAGTTAGGGAAAATTGCTACTTGCTGCATTTTTTCAAGTTTGAGATCCCTACACTTTAACCGTAAAGCCCTTTCTCTTCAATCCTGAAATGTGTGTGTGTGTGTGTTGGCAGAAAACAAAGCAGTTGGAACTGGTTAATGACCTTGGTCAACGGTCACACCCACACTCTGAGTAATAACAAAAGGAGCAGGGAAACATGTAGCAGATTGGATTCATCAAGCTACTGTCTCACACTATTTTTCTGCTGTGCACTTCTCATTCCAGCTGACCCATCAGTGTACCTACGCCCCTCACCTTGCAGAGTTTTGAGAAAGTGCTGGGAAAAAAAAATGCTTTTGTTCTCCTGAGAGATTAACAATATAGACCTTGTTGTGTGTCCTGGGTCGTTGGAAAAATGGATTCTTACTACACTGTTGTTTGGACAATAGATAATTAATGCATGGCTTGTGGTGTTTCTACTTCATCAATCTTGCACTGTCTTACAGTGTATTAGCAACAAATAAAGCCTTGTGTGACTAGCACTTCGCTAGAACCATTCATCATTTCGGATTTACTTTTTAAAATGTTGAGTTCATTCATTTGTCTTCAGGAAAGCACATTATCTCGGTTTGCGTTGTGGTAGATACATTCATGGCTTGTCTAAGGAACACCGGGTCCAAGGACAGAATACATCCTTGATGGGACGCCAGGCCATTTCAGGGCGCGTACACACATCCACAACATCTAGGGGCAAATTAAATATGACCAAACCATCACCTGGCTTGTTTTTGGCTAGTGTGAGGAAACCACATGTTGTTGCTCCATTATTATAAGTCTGCACATATAATAACCCAAGATCGAGATCAAACTGGGGATCTTGGTGCTGACAACTAGTTTTAGAATCTACATAAACATTACATTTCTATTAAATCCAACCACTGACTTTCATACTATTGTCTTCCAGTGGCCTAAGGTCCAACAGCACTAAGACCCTGTAGACTACAGGTGCTCTTATTGAATCCGCAATGCTTTGGTAAGTACTATAAGTAGTGCTGGTCTCCTAGGTGTACACTTTGCTGGAGTTGCTTTGACGGTAGGACACTTCTTAAGTAAGACATTGCCATGTGGTTGTGTGGATTATTGCAGCCCTAAAGTGTGGGCTGCAGATTGAAGGGATTAGGAGATTGGCATCAAGCACAGGAGATTAAAGACAGGTGGTGGTGATTTAGCTGTGATTATTCTGATCTCTCTTTGATCTCCTGTCATCTCTGTTCCTTTTTCCAGCAAAGGCCAGCTCATCATCTACACCCTCCCTCTCCAAACATTTGATGATCCAACTATGGTGGAATTAAACCATCATTCTTAATGGAGGTCAAGTGCGTCTTTACAGGATTCCTAAAAAATAATTATTTAATGCCGAGTCAGCAAAATTCAGATTGTTCTTTTTCTGCTATTGTTCCATTGGGGATTATATCGCACACCACGTCATCGTTTTTTAATGGCCAAGCTTAAATTAAAACTATGATCGTGGCTTTAAAGAGTAGATGGTATTAGCGTTTACTTATCTACATCCGTTCGCCTGTGATACTGCACCCTAAAACCAGGCCATAAACGGATCGTCTGTTCTGTTTTATAAGGACGTTACTAATCTGAGTGCTACACGTAAACGCCGAGGTTAACTCCTGAGGTAGAGGACACACACACACACACACACACACACACACATTTTAATCTGTTGGACAGTGCAGCACTCAAGCAACACAACAGATGGCTAATGGCCATGTGCAGAATGGTGTGTCCAACCGACAGTGCCTTAAAAGCCTTTGCTCGGCATGAAGCTCTACAAAATAATCATCACTGGAGATCATAAGTAGGCAGCGATAATCAAAGAGGCTCTGTGCGGTTTGAGAGATGTTCTCAAGCATCTCTGTGATGTTCACAAGCAAATTAATATGACTTCTGTTTGTGATGATCAGAAAACTCAACCTTTAGACGAGACCCCGGTCCAGATGGGCTGTCTGATAAATCTGACAAGTGGACAAATAAATTGATTTTCTCCTATATATACATACACCGATCGTGACAGAACTGCATGACGTAGAAACAGACCGGAATGGGCAGAGTGCCACAACTTTGACTGATGCCTTTGCTACCACCATGACATGATGACAGGCATCTGCATAGAACTGCTAAACATATCTTGTGAGAGTGTAAGAGAGTGTGTATGTGTGCGCACACGAACGATTGTCAGGTTGTGATTAATCGAGGTCAGGACTGCAGACTGACAGGGATGAGGATTTGGTGGAGGATGGTAAAAAATCCTGGATGATCCGACACCTGGGTAACAGCAAAGCAAAGACGTACGTATCCAGATGGTGCGAGTCGCTGAAGCTACAGTGCTGCCTGTTAGCATTGCTCTGACTGATTGGAACAAAGCTATGAACGTCAATCTTACAATGGTCAATACGGATACTGCTATTGAGCTGGATTGCTGCACAGCTGCATTGCCAGATCTAGCCCTAAAGACTGCCCTGGGAGCTGTAATGCTCATGCTGAATGTCATTTCAACACATTGAGTACCGGTTAGTTGACTACATCCATCTGGTGTCACCCAGAAGTGTATGGAAGCTGTTTTTAGTTCCAATCTCGTTCCATATATTTCCATAAGGCTACTATGGTTAAAAGTGCTATGCAAATAAACGCCACATCATCATCATCATCTTTGCATCATGCTAAACATTTCCTCACAAAGGGTTAGGGTTAAGGTTAGGGATATTACTGAATATCCTTATACGATGCTAGTAAGAATAAAAATACATCTAGCTTGACTGTGAAACAGATGGTTCTGTATAAAATCCATTTCAATATTTGTCTCCAGCAGTTAATGTTAAAATGCTTAAGATGCTTGAAAAATTTAACGTCAAACAAACAAGGTTGCAAATCTATTCCAATTTCCTCTTAATCCACTGGCACAATTTTTACCCTTAGAGTTACTGTTGGATTTTAGCTCCAGAGCTACAAAACGGTTCTATTTAACTTGCATTGAAGTAATGAAACTCCGTTATTGGGTAATTTCCATCTAAAAAATATTTGCTGCCAAACGTATGACCACACAGGCAGAAAATATTTGTCTCTACCTGCAAATGTGCAAAGGCGGCTAAAGGTGTACAATAAAACTAACTCGGTAACATTCAATAAATATCATACAGTCATATAAGTCGTGCGAGGCGCTATACGGAGGCCATAACTATTAAATCACCTTCGAAAACTTAACATGCTAAAGTGTGCAGAGCAAATCAGATATTATATTGTGTTTCTATAGTATGACGTTCTGAAAGTGCTTCTTTCTTTAGGCCATCCCTGTATCCGTCCGTCCGTCCGTCCGTCCGTCCTGACCAATCTTGTGGCTCAGGTCTAAATCAATGAACATCTGAAGGCTTTAAGAAGAAATTAGTGTTAAACCTGATTTAATTAACGTTTTCGCCTTAAAAATGTATTTCTCCGGGTTTTACGGTTGTCATACTGTGAAAAAAAAACAAAATCTAATCACACACCTATAATAGTTTGTCTCATACAGCTTTCATAGAAATGTGGCCTGGCTATAAAACTAAGCAATTACATTTAATATTGTGAAGGCCATTGATAAAAAAAATAAATAAATAAAGTGCACTTTCTCAGTCTCAGTGCTCTGATAATAATGTCATGTCAATATTTTTTCATTAAATAAAATAGATTAAAAAACCTTAGATCAATCAGCTACAGAAACACACAGTATTCACACACACACAAAAAAAATAACAGTGCTACTTTGACAGCCTTCCGTGTCCCCATTATAAGACCCCCTTGGCAGACAAGTCCAGAAATACGGCCGTCTCGACCTTGATCCCTGACCCCTGAACGCAAGCTTCGCGTTTGACACATGCTACAGCTTATATCATCATGCCAGGCTCTTTTCTTTATCCAACATCTCAATGAATGGAACAAGGGAACACAAGGGGACGTGTCACAAGAGGCCTCTTGAAAAACAGAGACATGCACTGGTCCCCGGCGTTGGCATCTCCACGCTGGCACGCACAGCATCTGACAGGGCTTTGACCCTTAACGGGGCACGGCTTGGAGTCTTTGATGGGGGGGGGGGTGTCTTGGGGGTGGAGAGAAATCTCTATCAGACAGACACACCAACCACGTTCATACATCCTTTTTCAGTGTATGGAAGTGTAAGTGTGTATGGAAGTCCTGCTTGGTATATATAAGTGATGCTTTCTGGTGTGAAAAAACCCAACAACATTCGGTATTGATTTTTACTGCGTCCACCACCCTTGGTGCTTTTTTTAACATGGCTAGTAATCTGTCTAGTTCAGTCATCAATCATCATATACAGTACAGACCTATACACCACCCCATGTGCTGCCCAATCCCAGGTTTTGGTTGCTTGGAAACCTAACTGACTAAAATAAAACATGGTAGCTACAAGTGTGTAAAAAAAAAAAAAAAAGCAATCCAGCTAATAAAGTAGCTTATTAAGTGCGGTAATACAGTAC
The DNA here is from genome assembly GCA_028566295.1 of Liobagrus marginatus. Taxonomy (NCBI): domain Eukaryota; kingdom Metazoa; phylum Chordata; class Actinopteri; order Siluriformes; family Amblycipitidae; genus Liobagrus; species Liobagrus marginatus. The sequence goes on from JAOUQX010000026.1 coordinate 1,747,318, forward strand.
AGACTAGTTTAACGGACACCTTAGCCATTAGCTTTCGCATTAAAATGAATGAGTTAGCACATAACGCAGTCTGAAAAGTCAAGTCTGGATTGGTTATTACCCAGTGTTTGGATATATTATTTCATTTATTTTTCATTTTGTATTTATCAAATACACACATGCAGTGAAATGTTTTTATTCCGCATATCCCAATATGAATTTGAACGCTGGGGTCAGAGCACAGGGTCAGACAGAACGAACGGCACCCCTGGAGCAAGTGAGGTTAAGGGTCTTGCTCAAGGACCCAATGATGGTAGCTTGCCTGGTGCGAGGCTTGAACCCCCGACCCTCTGATCACTGACCCAGAGCCTTTACATTGAGCCACCACATCACACATCAGGTTAGCATCCTTATTTTCCTCATGAGATAAAGTATTTAATGACATTAGGGACTGACTGGCTACTGTGCTAGCAAAAGAGTTTTATTATCGCTTTACAGTGCATTTTGTTCCTAGCTATCAAATTCATATTGTGAGAACGGTCTAGGAGCGTGATTTGTCACGTTCCATAAACGTGTAAATGTCCAGTTTTTGCGTAACGCTCCAAAATCATTGCTTTCTCTCAACATTCGTCAAGTACGAATAACATCGTAAGGAACGTCCCAAGAACATTGTCCAAGAACGTTTTCTCTCAACCTGATGAGAACGTGCGTTATCTCGTTATAATGTTATAAGAACGTTCCATGAACTTTATTTACCAATGTTTCGTCATGACTGTGGAAGCGTTTCCTGTTAGCTGGGTTGTTCCAGTCATCCACTTAATAAAGCGGCCATGTTGGTAACACAGCAGGCAAGTTTAATGAATAATAATAATAACAATAATAATAATAGTAATAATAATAATTTGTTTCATGGAGATTAGGTGTTTCAAAATTCTAAAAGTTTCCAAACAATATTCCGTAATGTTTTTTTTTTCTCCAACTGCAGATTTCATGTAAACTGGCAACACTTTCAGCCCTTTTGACAAAGTTTCAAACACTGTTTAAATGCATAAACAAAGACATCATACCGTTTTTTTTTTTTTTTGTGTCCCGTCTTCATATGCTGCATTTTCTAACCCTAACCCTTTAATTCAGCCAAATTTCTAGTCCTTCCTCAGTAACAGTATTTTGTATAAAGGTTTAAACGATATTTAAGACCAAGCTGGTGCTGAACCGACATACAATAGCACGCTCATGTTCAAAGCCATATCACACATTTGCCATCAAATCCCACTAGTCTCGCTCATTTAAAATCCGCTCTTTGTGACGACGCTGAGCGGTTGCTATCAAAGCTCCAGTGTTCTTCAGAAAGGCTCTAATTTTTTCAACAACAAGCTCTGTGTAGTCCGACAGTGCACCAAAGGCAATTCGTAAATCTTTTGTGGCTGCCATCTCGAACAGTAACACAAGACAGAGAAGGCAAGCTGCCTGAGCTCGAGGGCACTGCACCTCGGTCACAAGCCCATTTTCCAGCTAAATCACTTAATTCAACTCGCTCACTTCTCGAGGAAAAACGGCCAAGGCTTTATCTATTATTATCACTTAGTGTCTGCTGCCGAGATTGGCTTATTGACCTGTGTGTTTTTGACAATTGGGTGGCTAGAGGGCAAAAAGTGCAAGACAGACCTTATTTTCTAATGCAGTGTTCATCGATTTCAAAGACCAAGACACTCTGGTCATTTCCCTGCTCTAAGACATGATGTCGGCTAACTAACTGATGGCTAAACTGCACTGGCCATCGCTCGAGATCTCTGGGCTATAATTGGTAATCTCTGCTTTTACATCTCTGTTGGTGGGCTCAATTTGATCTCTTTCTCACATTTCCGAAGTGATGTGCAACAAGGAAACCGTTGTCTCTGACAAGCATTTTGCAAAAACCCAAAAATTCAGATACAGAATTCACACTGGGTCGTAAGAATAGTTGATTGTATGGTGCAAGTTTTTCCATTTACTAGAATGCTTAGTTCTAGAGAGATTTCCGGTACATTAGACAGAAGTGGGTAATCCATGTTCCATAAATTACTTTGTTCTGCTTGTTTTCCAACTCTCTCTGCCTCAGAAGATGGAAGATACTATTTCAGATGAAGGTAAAGTGGCAGGAAGACCAAGTGAATTGGTATCTCCCAGCTTCTGATTGACTGAACACAACTTATCCAGGCAATCAGCAGTGGGCGGGGCAGGGAGATGAGGAAAACAAGCAGAACAAAGGAGCTTAATGATCATGGATTAGCCATGTCTGACATTAATTCAAATTCAGATTCATATCTTACTGATTGCATACACATACATGAAGTAAAATGTTCATTTTACATTCAGATTCATATCCCAGCTTATGAATTTGAACACTGGGGTCAGAGCGCAGGGTCAGACAGAATGTGCCCTGGAGCAACTGAGGTTAAGGGCCTTGCTCAAGGACCCAATGATGGTAGCTTACCTGATGCGAGGCTTGAACCCTCTGATCACTAACCCAGAGCCTTACCATTGAGTCACCATTGGCAATGGATTCAATGTTCTCAGGTTTGTACAAGTATAGAAGGGTCTTAAAATCATTTTAGGGTGTGATGGTACGGCTCCAAAAACCTAGGCCTATGATAATATTTAAACCTGTTCTGTTTCTTTCATTCAAGGAAATTTGGACCAGCCTCACAATTCCCTTCTCAAAACCATTGTTAAACCAATAACAAAAGTCATTTCCTGAAATTATACCATCAATAACTGTACAGAAGTATGCAGCATTTAAAGAATACCAACTAAAGCAAATCCACCCTTTTGGTGATTGGTGCTATTTTACAGTGTCCTGCGCAGACCCAATGCCCCAAATTACACTATTACGTTATCTTCACAGTTCACATAATCAATATAAAGCTTATGTATTCTTTCTGTGCGACCCCGTACCAATTGACCCACGGACCGGTGCCGGTCCGCAGGCCTGGGGGTTGGGGACCACTGCTTTACAGGATGTCTGCAGACTGCCGTGATCCACAGTAAGCTCTGTATTAGGGTATATCCACAAATTACATCTGAATACTCAACAATGTTGATGCATAGCTTAAGACGTTTCCCATTTCATTTACAAGCCAAATAATCTAGTTAAGCAGGTCAGGCCCGGCCCTGAGCTACTATCTTCCAAGCCCTTATGCCCGCAATGGGAACAGAAGTACAAATAGGTTTAATACCTGTAATGTATAGTCCATATCCATCAAGAGATCTCTGTAAATTCATTCTCTTTAAAAGTCTCTAGGCTCAATTCTGTCTCTCTTCTCATCTTAGGCTGCGGTGAACAGACATTTGCTTATAGCCCCCGGAGAGCTAGACCATTAGCTAGCTCTTTTACCTTTGTGACATATGCTTGCACACAAACCACCATGTCAAGCGGTTATGAACTTTAAAAAAGCTAAGCGGAAGGTATGAAGGTGAGGTTAATGATTTGAGAGCCTTCAAGAATTAGAAAATAGTTCATAACGGCCTTTCGACTGCATCAGAACTGCTGTTTTTTTTTTTTCTTCTGGTTTCCTATTCCATGTGCAACCACAGTCACTCCATGTGACCTAATCAGTATGACATTGTCTCAAAGCCCTAGGAAATATTCTTTCTCTCTCTCTTTTCGTAGCACTCCCTCGGTCCATAAGGTTATACTGGCAGTGACAAACTCACTGTGGCACCTTTCACAGAGTCTCAATGCACATTTGCTCACACACACACCCCACTGTTTTGCTATTTTACTGAGGACCAGATAGGCATAAAACACACAGGTTTGGTTTGCCATCTTGGTGAGGAGTAATGGTTTTTATAGTGTATAAACTGTACATTCTATCCCCCTACCTCTAGTGCTAAACCTACACATCACATACACACACCTCTACTGCTAAACCTACACATCTCACACACACACCCCTACCGCTAAACCTGCACATCTCACACACACCCCTACCCTACCCCTACTGCTAAACCTACACATCTCACACACACACACACCCCTACTGCAAAACCTACACATCTCACACACACACACACACTACCCTACCTCTACTGCTAAACTTACATATCTCACACACACCCCCCTACCCTACCATTACTGCTAAACCTACACATCTCACACACACACTACCCTACCTCTACTGCTAAACTTACATATCTCACACATACACACCCCTACCCTACCACTACTCCTAAATCTACATATCACACACAACATTCTGCATTTTTAAACTTTTAATAAAACATTGTTTAGTATGTTTTTAAAGCTGTTTTACTTATGGGGACTCTTGAAATGTCCCCATAAAACATGCCTATGTCATAATACCTGTGTAATAACCATGTCATTATAGAAATTTGACTCCTCATAAATTCATGAAAACAAGTTCTCTCTCTCACACACACGCACACACAAAACTACCCTGTGTAAATGAATGTTTCTTAATAATTATTGTAAAAGTCTCCAATGTCAATGCTTCAAATTTAACAGCACATAGAAAATCTTTAGCTTCTTTATTCTGTGGGCTCTCTGATTAAATCGTTGTATTGCTTCAAACTGGGAGCACATGGCCCCCACCCCAGTGTGGATTCATTTCCGATAACAGCATGTCATGCTGTCGATTTTACTTGTCTCCTTTCTGCCCATCAATCCCTAAAACGCACCTCCTTCTTCATTCATTTAAATGTAATGAAGCGCTTGTGCAGGAAATCACGTTTCTGAAATACTGTCCAAGTCAAATGTTCTTAAACTGTTCTTAAAATGTTAAAGAGATCACTACCCTATTTCTCAGTCCTTTTATTAATTGCACTAACAACACCTTATAAACGTATTAATTTACAGACTTAATATGTGACCCTCTGGGTCAGTGATCAGAGGGTCGGAGGTTCAAGCCTCGCACCAGGCAAGCCACAGTCATTGGGTCCTTGAGCAAGGCCCTTAACCTCACCTGCTCCAGGGGC
>JAOUQX010000026.1:1796130-1809614 GCA_028566295.1 Liobagrus marginatus
TCATAGGGAACGTACCAAGAACGTTGTTTTCGTTCAACATTACGATAACGTTCATCAAGTACGAATGACATCATACGGAACGTACTAAGAACATTGTTTTCTCTCAACATTACGACAACGTTAATCAAGTACGAATGACATCATACGTAACGTACCAAGAACATTGTTTTCTCTCAACATTATGACAATGTTAATCAAGTACGAATGACATCATACGGAACGTACCAAGAATATTGTTTTCTCTCAACATTACGACAACGTTAATCAAGTACGAATGACATCATATGTAACGTACCAAGAACATTGTTTTCTCTCAACATTACGACAACGTTATTCAAGTACGAATGACATCATACGGAACGTACCAAGAACATTGTTCTAAGAAGATTTTCTCTCAACATGATGAGAACATGGGTTAACTAGTTATAATGTTATAGGAACGTTCCATGAACATTACTCAGGAATATCTGGTCCTAAACTTTTAAAAGAACGTTAGCGAAGGTTGATGGGAGCGTTCCCTGTTTCTTGGGATGCAGCCAGGAAGGGTGTGATACCGCTGAGCATTGTTTTTGTGCTTGATTTACCAACCCCTAACAACACACGTTAGTAGATACGCCTCCTTGTGCTGTTTAAGTAGAGAAATTAATGTAATTACCATAGTCTACAGATTAGCGAGTTCTGAGAGCCTAGCAGTGGGGCTAATTAATTTACCTGCAGTGATTACTGTTCACTACTTTGCATGCCTTGGGATAAAGGAAGCTGTCTCGCCAAAAAAGCTCCATGCATCAGTTTTAACATGCTAATGCAGTGATTGTATTATGCAGATTACAAAAGCGAATCTTTAGCATGTGTTTAAAAATGTATGGCTCACAAAACAAAGACAACACTTTTTTCTGCCCTCTGTCCATTGAAGCTGTTGATTTCAATATTCAATCTTTTCTCTAGTTTTCAGTTTCATTCAAACAAGCTCAGAAAGATCCCTGTGGCAAAATCTGACACAGGAAGTGACATAATCAAATCAAGTGTTATAACAACGTGAACAGCGTTTTTCAACCAAACTACTGATATTATTCATGACACAGAGGGATGCTTACATACAAACTCTTATAATTAACGATCCTGACAGCATGTAATTTAACAATAAAAACAGAATTCGAGATCATTTTGCGCACTCATTTGGTTCTGGTTCTTTATCTCTAATTAGTTTGAGGTTAAAGCCGAGGACTGGTGCACGAATGATAATTCATTTCATAACCTGCTAATTCGTATGGCATAATGCAAATGTGTGAAACAGGAATGAAAAACAGAAATAATGTTTATTGATAAGGAACCAGGCTTGTTGAATTGGGTGTTGTGAGTGTTTTGGCTGAATCAATGGGTTTCGTGCGGTGACAGCATGCCAAAGATGACAATTCACTCCATACTTTAGTAGCGCTCTGATCATGGTTGGAGTCACGGAGTGCAGGAAATCTGAGGAGAGCCATCAAAAAAAACAACTTCGGGCCGTGTCCAATGTTAGGGGGGTTGTCATACTGACTTGCCATTTCAGTTCCGGCTTAAGGTTTGAGGTTTCAATCGGAGATTCTAAACTTAATTCGATCTTTTTAAACGCATCTTACATCATTTCTCCGAGATCTAGAGTTTCTTCGTTGATCACCAGGATTGTCAGGGTTCCTTTTTCCTCACACCTCCTACAAACCTATACAGTGGCGGGGGGACTGCTGGCTCTAAATAGTGTATTTATTGGGATATATGCTATATAAATATATATATATATATATTAGATTAGATTAGATTTTTGGTATATTATTATTATTATTATTATTATTAATGATTGTCATATACATATTGCATATAGATGTACATTTGTAATTGGCAATTACTGTATTAATTGTTAATAATATTTATATGCAACCAACCCCCCTTTTACAATTTCTTTCTCTCCCCCACGCCCACTTACAGCAAACTTTTGGTCAGTCGTCAAAGCATTCCACTGTATGTTGTACCACCTATGATGTACATGTGACAAATAAACTTTGTCACACATTCACATTTTTCTTTTTCTTCTTACTGTTTATCTTCTGTAAAGCTGCTTTAAGACAATGTGCATTGTTAAATTTTTCTGTTTTCTAAATAAAATTGAATTGAATTGAAAAATTAAAGTGTGTGTGATTGCGTTGGCGCATGTGTGTACGCATGTGTTTTATGGCTTGGTATGGACTGGCAGCTCACCCAGAATGAGTTCCAATACCATTACACCCAAGGACCAAACCTTAACCCCAACCCTAATCTTAATCCTAATCCTAACCGTAACCCTAACCCCGACCAGGATAATGTGGTTACTGTAGATAAATAAAGGGTGATATTTTTGACTTTGGATTTCAGTGCTGAACAGATACAGTTACAGCATTCTTCAGACCCTCTTATCTGGGGCATGTTACTTATTTACACTTCACGTTGCACCCGAAATCCGCCAGCATTGTGGCAGACCCCGCACATCCCTCACACACACTCTTCACCCTCCGCCTTCAGGAAAAATGTACTGAAGCATTTCTATCCATGAGCCATCAGGCTTCTCAAGACTAAGAACTGAAATCTGCAAATCTCACTGCCCAAACACACACACACACACACACACACACATACACACACACAAACTCATTTATATAAAAAATATTATTTATTATAATAATAAACCAATACAAAAGATCAGTAATGCAAATGAACAGTTAAGGTTTAGGGTTGATGCTCAAGGGCTCATCAGTGACAGTTTGGTAGTCCCCAACTCACAACCTTCCAATCAGTTCTGTCCAAATACTGTGCATCGGGGTAGTTTAAGGTTGGATAAGGTTGCACGGTGGCGCAGTAAATAGAATTTCTGCTTCACAGGTCCTTGGTCCATGCTTTAATCTTGGGCTTGGGTTTACTGCAGACCTGGGCAACTCTGGTCCTCGAGGGCCGCTGTCCTGCAGAGTTTAGCTCCATCCCTAATTAAAGCCTCTTAAACTAATTGAGTAATGTCTTCAAGGTCACTAGAAAGCTAAAGGCACGTGTGTTTGATTAGGGTTGGAGCTAAACTCTGCAGGACGGTGGCCCTCAAAGGACCAGAGTTTCCCACGTCTGCTCTACTGTCTGGGGTCAGGGCTTGTTCAGACAGGTTCTTCGGTTTCCTCCTGTCACACCAATACAAGCCATACAAGAGTCCTTCACTCTAATGGAGGTTCCCCTTCCCTTCTTTGCAATAGCTTTAAATGATTCACTTTCTTTCCCACAAATTATTCTACATGACGTGATATTTCTTGTACTTATCTTGTCTGACTATCTTTTGGATTTGCCGTTCTCTTTGATTCTTTCTGAGCTTGTTAGTGTTGTTTTGCCCAGTTAAAATATCTGACTTTTTTCTGAAGTTCTGTTTCAGATTCTAAAATGATACTCCTATGGCCCTGCTATGAAACTTCCCACATACCAAAAACATGGCAGTAAGTAGATTAGCCGCTGCATACAGCCGTTAGCTACAGTGTAAATATGCGTCTATGGTGTAGTCCAGCCTCGTCTCTATATTGTCCCTGAGATGGTTTGTGACCCCCGCCACGATAAAGCAGTTATTGAAAGCACAATAGTATTTTGTTTTGTCTTGAAAGAGAAAATTATTATTATTATTTTGAAATGTAAACCAAAAAATAGATTTGGGGTTAAAAAAAAAGATGATAAAGTTGGGGTTGATCTAGTTTCTACATTTCGATCAGCAGGATACCACTGAATCTGAGATGAAGCCCAGTTTATAGTGAGATATAAAAAGTGTGCTGGCAGTGACGAGATCAATGTTACGGTTGAGAAGAAAACAGGGTTGAACAGTGGAGGAGTAAGACAAAGTAAAGGAGACAGCTAGATAGAAGCAAAATGAAAAATAACTCCAAGAACCATCACCTCGATGGCCTTGGCAATCATACACAGGGATTTTCAAGGCTCCACAGACTGTAGATTCGCAAACAGGCCCTGAGTCCTGAAATGCAATAGCGGTGATTGATTCCCCCTGTTGGACAGATAAGTTTGCTGTGGTTGGCATTTTGTGGAAAACAACCAAAGAATTTGGAAGAGAGAAAGAGGCAAAACAATCTGGCAGTGGAGTGTGTTAGAGTTGAGGAGAATTGGATGTGTATAGTTCGCCACATGCCAGTGTTTAAATCATGGTACCTTATATGTCCACTTGGATAGTGGATTCTTTTAATTAGCTAAAATGCTCATTATCAGAACGAAACTTGTCCATTTTGTGTGAGAAAATCTATCACTTTGTATTGTTGAAGTCATGATTAAAGCTTGACAAGCTATAATCAAAACCAGCTTTGTATAGAATACTCCATTTATGATCAAACATACAAAGGCCAGAGGGTCTTACAAGTATGTCACCATGGCCACTCCAAAACAACGTATGTGTAACGTTCCCTCCAGCAGAGGGAGCCATCACCTGAATACTGAACTTCCTGTTTCCACCAGGGCACTTCCTGCCACATCACCTGTTTCCTGTTTGTGTATACTTAAGCTATGTGTTTGCTAGGCCAAGACGCGATGTATGGTTTTACCGACTTTACCAAGCCTTATTTCACATTCGTTGTTTCGTGTATTTACCAAGCCTTGTTCATGTGACTTATAGAGTTTGCTACCCCAGCCGTTTTGCTAGTTAGCAATCTAGCTTTAGCCACGCTAGCTTCTCTGTCCTCGTTTGTTCCCTTGCACCACTGAACCTTTGTCTGCTACGTTGTCTGGATTAAATAAAGGACTCTGGAAATAGATCCTAACTGGTCTGTCTCCATGTCACAGTATGCAGCTAGTATGTGACCCAAGATTTGTATAGAGTCACCTTTGAAGCATGCCATGGTGGCATGAGGCATCTGCTTTACCAGAAATGAAAAGATGGAAGGAGTTTTCATTACACTCCCGGGTAACAGGATCGCATCAAATATATGTCCGTGACGGTGCCAGTATTTCAATGCATTATCTGTAGCTCATTAGCCCAGGCAGGGCAAGCTGTAGCTGGTAAGGTAATGCACTTAGCAGTCGCTCATTATAGGGTGTCAGATGGCTACGGCATGCATCGCTATGACACCATGGTTCGGTGTCTGTCTTCAGCTTTATGCCTCTGTGGATACATCTTTGGCATCTCAGATAATAATGAAATGACAGTATAATAGATGGCCTTAGAGAAATGATGAAGAGGCCTGAAACCTGGCAACACTGGCACTTCTATCCAAAGAGAGAGGCATGGGAAATAAAAATAAAACAAAAGTATGTATATATATACATATATTCAGTCCCAAGTATGGGACACTGGGAGAAGACGGTAGCTAACAGGCACTGGTGTGGAAAAGACCCAGAAACCTTTTGTCCAGAAAGTTACCACTGAGCTCTGAGGGTGTCCATGGCAACCTACAGAGTCACCATCCAATGGAATTTTAGGTATGCCTAAGAGGAAGCCAATTAAGATGGTGCACAGAACCTTGCCAATGGGAAGTGGGCCAATTCAGCTGATGGAGTCTTAAGGTCAAAAGTCTTGGCCCAAAGATGATTCAAGGACTGTGTGTGAGCACAGATTGGGTGCTTAGGATTGGGTCCCGTCCCACCCCTGCAACCACATGTAAAGGGAATTAAACTGACAAAACAAGAAGGACAAAACAATAGCTAAGTGAAATCCCTATTGTGTTTGCGTTTTCTTCTTTTTTTAACCCTTCTTCCCTAAACTGCCCTCCATTCTCTCAGTCCACCGGTCCTCTCCTGTCACCTGGGTGAGTAGGTGGCTGCTGCTGATAATTAACAGGGCTTAGTCCTGTGAAAGCAAAATCACCTCACATCCCTGCTGGTTTCATCACCTCAACCCTGGTGTTCTCACTCGGTGGGTGTCTCCTTTTCTGATGTATAATTCATCCAAACTTTTTTATATAGCACTAATGACACGAAGAAGCTCAGTAAAAAATGCTCATTAAACTGTCATCGCATATACATCACACCTTAAAAAACAAGGGCAGGGAAAGAAAAATGGAAGCAGAGAAAGGGGGAAAAAAAAACGAGTGGGTGGCAGAGTAAAGGAGAAATCTGGAGTAAGCAGGAAAAGATAAAGGAAGAATGTAGCTAAGTGTGTTACCATTCAGGAAAACATCACTACACCTTGACATGGTCATGGCACATGGTCAAGGCCAGGTTGTGAACGGATTCCACTATTGTTTTCTTAGTTTCTCTGATTTTAGACATACGAGCATTGTCCAGACTTAGACGTAGCCTTCGGACAATCTCCTTGACAGTTTCTTGCAGCAATTTCTATATTCTGATTAGTCAGAATGAGTTGATTAAACTTCTAGTTCTACAATTGATGGGGGCAGTAGTGGCTCAAACTGTAAAGGCTTTGTGTTGCTGATTGGACGATTTCGGTTCGAACCTTAACACTGCCAAGATGTCACTGTTGGGTCCTTGGGCCCCAAACCCTCCCGGCTCAAGGGGTGCTTTATCATAGCAGACCAATGGGACGTAAGCCAATTAAGCTGATGGAGTCAAAAGTCATGGCCCAAATATGATTCAAGGACTGTGTGTGTGAGCGCAGATTGGGTGCACCTGACCCCAGCTTCCTAAGATATATGAAGAAACAAATTCCAGTGTGCTGTAAGGTAAATAATATGACAAATACAGGTTCTGGAAAGGTGCCCTGACTGCAAAGTTTATACAGTAAAGTCTTTGTTCTAATGTGATTATTAAGTAACAATACACATACAGACTTAGATTGGAGTTTGTCCACATAAGCAGATTTATTTTGAGGTTTTCAGTATGGAGATGTTTATGTATAAGATATCTATAGTCTCCAGTGTCAGTGCTTTATAACTTTTTTATTCATTATCTTTTTTATTATATTTTATTAAATACCAATGGGGAAATTGGGTAGTTTTCGCAGGGTCAGCCAGAGCATGCGGCAACCCCTGGAGCAAATGGGGTTAAGGGCCTTGCTCCAGGGCCACAATGATGGTTATGACTTGCCAGTTCATGGGGGTCAAACCCCAACAGTCTGATCACTGATCTAGAGCCTTCACGGTTGAGAAACCGCATTCCTAATTTGTAGGAGGTAAAACGGTAACTTCCTGTTTTTAGATGTGGGAAAGTTTGCAAGATGTTTTTGTTTTGAGAGAGAAAGCAAAACAGCCTGATGCTGTAATATAACTGAAAACGGAAGTTTATACCTAACGTTATGTTTTATTTTTAGGATATAATATGTTTTATTTGACATTGCTACATTGAGACTATATATAAGATACATAGGGTAAGGTATAAGAGGATCCGAGTACAGTATGCATAAATTAATATTCCTGTTATATGACGTGTAAAAAACCATTTTAGCAACAATGTCAATCAATGCTTCATTTTTTTCCTTTTTTCAGACGTTTTTAGTTTTCGGTGAGTATAATTTGTCAAATCAACAGTGATACATATTGTTTACATCCACTGATTCAAAAACTACACGTTTCAAGGTCTGCCATTGAATCTGTCTGGGTTAGGGTTAGGGTTAGGGTTAGACCTCCTGAGAAAAGGCACAAAGCAAAAAAAAAAAGAAAAAAAAGTAATTACCCTGTATCTTTATAACCTCTGATACACCAGATGAGGGAGAAAAAAAAAAAAAACGTTAAAGACATGATTATCTGAAGTAAATGATCTGGCAAATAGAAAATACTAAAGCAAGCAATCGATTCAATTTGTTTTATACCTGGAAAGACTTTCCCTAGGAAAGTAAAGAGGATCAAAAGATGCAGCTTATCGTATTAAAAATAAATAAATAAATAAATAAACACAAATAAAGAAGCTAATTCGGATATCAGTAAGCATGTCCATGCTGGAAGTGCTGCTAACACTTTCCAAATAAAACTACAAATGAAAGACAAATAAATTACAAATAACCGTCTTCTCATAAAAAAAAAAGTGGAATAAATTTGTACCTGAGAATTTGCCGTTACTTCAGAAACAGGTGCATGGATATAAACTATTCAATGGCGAAGAATATTAAAATATACTAAAATATTAATCAATATTAATCTTTTAACCAATAACGAAAACAATAGAATTCAACAGCACTGTTATATTATCTGAAATAATAGGATGTGGAATTAAACATACTGGATTTACATTATATATATATATATATGAGAATATAACGTAAACTTCTTTATAACACTTGTATGATCATTAAATCAAGGAATGTCATGTTGAATCCATGCAAACTTGCTAAAAGCCCAGTAATTACATAATGAGCTAAGTAGCCAGCAATTACCTAATAAGCTGAGTGACTTTCCCTTATTCTCGTTTGCTGAAGTTCAAATGATCGTATTACATTCTTTTATGGCCCTTTAAGAAATATAATTCAGCCTGATTGAGAAGATATGAATTAAAGTTTTATTGCATATTATGTCTAACATCAGTCATCTGAGAAATAGCAGTAAAACTATCAGGACTTATAATAAGACTTATAATAGTTTGAAATTAAAGAACTTTTTGGATATAAAAAGCAACATATTTAAGAACTAATAATAATAAGAATATCGACAGGAGGTTTGATTAAATATTTATTTAAAGAAGATATTGTTTGATTGTGCACTATGAAATAATGATGCACTTGTGTAACTTTACAACACTTTGTTCCGGTCCACTAATTTGATTTGATAAGTGGCTTTATAACGGTGCTTTTATTTGTTATAAGCTCACAGCGATCATCTTTTTACTGGTCGTATCCCTCTGTTTGTCGCCATTCGTCATATAAAAGGATAACAAAACTTAATAATGAGTAGTAAATTAATACTTTTCAGCCCATGTCCACTTTGGAGAACATTTCTGTTTCAGCATGATACAGATCATGCACATGTTTTATGATTAGAAATGTTTGATTGATGTAAATTCAAATTTTATTTATCACATACACATAGTGAAATGTTTTTATTACACATATCCCAGTTTACGAATTTGAAGGCTGGGGTCAGAGCGCTGGAGCCCCTGGAGCAACTGAGGTTAAGGGCCTTTCTCAAGGACTTAATGAAGGTAGCGAGGCCTGGTGCGAGGCTTGGACCCCCAACCATAAAACAACCTAATAACTAGTCAATGGTAACTAATTAAGGCTGGATGTTGATCACGTGACCAACGTGACATGGGGTGGCTCACTGGTGGTGGAAGGTAATGAGATAAAATCCCAGAACCATCAAGTTTCCACTGCTTGGTGTCACGCCCAAGGTCGGCCTCCAGAAGTCGTGCACATTGTCACTCACTGTTCTCACACACAAACACATCCACACACACACACACCTGCATAAGGTTTTGCAATCAGACACAGAGCTTAAATAGACTGTCTCAGTCAGGGCTCCGTGTCTGACAATATGGAGTGTACGTTCACGTTAACCGCTCGCGGCCTGCCGGTCTTCAACCGTGTGTTTGTTATTTTGAGTTTATTTAAATAAAAGCTTCAGTTATGGCCCCCTCGTTTGTGTCCGCTGCTCCGCTGTGCTATGGAGCTTACACGCCAAAACACTGACAGTCACACTTGGTCCTTAAGCCTTAAATGTTCGGTTGTATTAATGAAATAAAGGTACAGTAAGTTGTTCAGGGTTTGGTTGACATATAAATGTATATAAAAGTAGGTCAGAAGGATGAGCTCTTATGAGGTGTAATTGGGAATTTGCTGAGCTGGACTCCATGGATCAGTGGTTCTTAACCTGGGTTCGATCGAACCTCAGGGGTTCGGTGAGTCAGTCTCAGGGGTTCGGCGGAGGTCAAGACACACACCCGACTCATATGATTCGTGATGACACGCCCCCTTGAAGGATTCGGTGAATGCGCATATGAAACTGGTGGGGGTCAGTACCTCCAACAAGGTTAAGAACCACTGCCATGGATGCTTATGCCTGATCCGTGCACTCGTTAATTTATACTGTGCTTGTCGATATAACACAATGGCTGTATGTATTTTTATCCTAATGCCCTTTCGAGGTGGAAGTGTGAACGGATTGTGAACCGGCCAGAGCTTTTTGCAAGAAAAATTTTTAGAGTCTTCTCTAATGTTTTTTTTTTTCTTCTACCTTAACTCCGGAATTTCCTCTCTATTGGTTTGACAATTGCATTAATTTAATTTGAAATGTTTCTGCCGCTGACATTTTTATCTGATGCATGTCCTGCTCTCTTCCATTAACAAGGCGGGTCTGCTTTTATGCAGACCTTTTATTCCTGTCCTTCCTCACTCTGCTATGAGCAAGCGAACCTTCAGCTTTATGACACCGTGTAGTTAAGATCTTCATCGTAAAGTGTGTGTTATTTGGTTTAGATTGTCCATACAAGTTTTCACAGGATAAGTGCCTTGCCTTACTTTGCACATGCGTTAAATATGACACGTTCTCATTTGAGGTGATTTTCTTTACACTTGCTATTTAGCTCATGATAACGATATAATCTTTCGTACACCTATTTATCAGTTCAGTTTAGCCTTTTCTGTTGTTGCTATTTTTTCAACTTAGCCTTTCAGGTCAAACCTCATGCTTTATGTTTCCAAAAGGAACACGGGATCTGTCTGGGAAGTGTCCAGCCATGAAAAAGGAAAATAGAGATATTTATTAAAGGCGGGGTACATCCTGTTCAATCAGCTGTTAATCACAGGATTAACACTTAGAGACAGACAACCATTCACACACACATTCACTCCTATGGACAATTTAGAGCAGCTAATTCACCTATGCACAATCACATGTTTGGAGACGGGACGAAACTGGAGTACCCGGGGAAAACCCGCGCAAGAATGGGAATCGAACCCATGACCTTCTTGCAGTGAGGCAGGAGTGTTAACCTTAAACGAAGGCGACTGTATCCCATGATTCCCATGATTCATCTCACGGTTAGACTTTCTTAAAGAGATCTGCTTCATCGGTAGCGGTCTTAAGTACGTCATTAGCAAATTCAGTGGCCTTCCCCAACGTAGGTCACTTTTAACAGATTCGCAAACCATCTTTAAAGCATTTATGTCACAGTAATGACATCATCTCCGAAACCCTTTTAAATCCTCGGAATAGATTTCACCGAGAAAGGTTTAAGCTTAACACAAAATTGAATCTAGCTTCATAGCTCTACTCGCTCAGTCATTTTGAATGTGATGACCACACAGTACACATCCTCAACCGATGGTGAAGCCATCATTATTTACTCAATCCGACTTCCTCATCCTCCAGGTTACATCGATGTCACGCACAACGCTCTCTTTATATTATAAATGGCTGGATACATTTCGGACCGACCTCGTTTTTCCACTCAAAACAGAATTACCATAAACAATACAGACGGCGTTGTTTCTTTTAGAGTGCAATTATAAGGCTAAAAGCCATTCATTTTTTGTAAAAGGCTCTCAAAGATCACAGCGTAAATCAGATTAGGAATTAAGTGCAGCTGAGTCGTACCAAAAGGGCCGTGAATGAGGTGAGGCCTATTGTCCCTTTCACACGAAATATGCCAAACCCCCCCCCCCCCCAACCCTGGAGTAGAGCTGCATAAGACGGACACCTACTAAGCGCTCTAGCAGTCTGAAATCACTGCTCCTGAGAACAAGCACTTAACCGCATTAGTGTGGGGTGAAGACGGCGACATCTAGACGTCCTAATGGAGCTTTTGTTGTTTAAATGCAGAGAGCTCGGGTAAAAATCGATTAAAAACAAGCCAACGACAAAATCACCAAGTCTGGAATTTAGTATGTACACCCGATGCTGTGCTCTTAGAGGCATCACCTGTCTGTTGCTCACAGTGGGCTGTAACTAGGTGCTGCACCGCGACGATAAGCTCTCGAGAGCTGCACTTTTAAGGAGGTTGAAGAGGGGTCAACTGCATGGGCTTTATCAGAAAATGGAACAGTGGACGTCTGCATCGGACATTCTTCCTCAGTAGAACGATGAATGGTGTGTGTGTGTGTGTGAGAGAGAGAGGGAGATCCGTCACTCACGTCTTGCTTGAATGACCCAGTGTTAACGAGTCGACGATCTGGGAGGGAACGAAACCCCGGCGAAGGCCCGAACATCATAGACGTGGGTAGGTTCAATAATTTTGAGTTTTTCTTCTTTTTTTTATGGATGTGGGATCCAATTCCCAAAAGATACATAACTGTTTGAGAAAATGTTCCAATTATATTCTTGCAACCATTTTATGAACTATTATGGCTATGTTACTTTGGGGAGAAGCTTGTCTTACCAGCGAAGAGATTGTCTACGGGTTGTGAATAGGGATTTGTGATATTATTCCTGAAGTTCATGAAGCATGCACTGCCTGGTCAGACTCGAATGCACACCCCGACATAGTGCTGAGCACAAAAGTCACTGCACTGTGAACCAGCAGAAACGCACAACTCAGCTGTTTTTTTTTACAGCTTTGATTGGTTCAACATTCCTCCACTTTTATATTGTTTTCCACTGCTATGTACAGGGTTGAAAAAGAGCTGTGTCTCTGTCACTCTTTCATTGTCTAGTACATAAGGGGGAAGTGGTAGCTCAGTGGTTAAGGTGTTGGGCTGCTGATCCAAAGAGCAAAGTTCTCAACTGGGTCCAGATAACTTAGTGTGTGAGTTAGAGCGGGGTACATCCTGTACAATCAGCAGTTAATCACAGCACTAACACTTAGAGACAGATAACCATTCACACACACATTCACTCCTATGTACAATTTAGAGTAACACATTCACCTATGTACAATCACAAGTGTTTGGAGACTGGAGGAAACTGGAGTACCCTGGGAAAACCCACAAAAGCATGGGGAGAATATGCAAACTCCACACAGTAACACCCTGGACAGGAATCGAACCCACGACCTTCTTGCTGTGAGGTAGGAGTGCTAATCACTCTGCTGCCCTGTTTCTATCATCATACATCATGGTTTTGTGGCAGTACAGTAACTGCATCCTTCTAAACCACACACACACACACACACACACACACACACACACACACACACCTTTTGTCTGACTAGGCTTGTGAAAAAAAGCACATTCTGCTTTTATTAATTTGTTAAACGTTATTGTGGACCACAGATCACAGTTTCTTGTGGCAAAAGCATGCCCCCGAGATCCCCCCCCCCGCCACCACACCCACTCCACCCAACTACACACACACACACACATGCACAGACACACGCATCAACGCACGCATTCACAAACTTATGCGCACACGTACAACCAACCCACCTACACACAAAGCTGTTTCTCTACTCACAGTGCTTTTTTTTTCTCGCCCATACACCTTTGTGCACACATGCATACACACTCTCACACGCAAACACATGTGTGTAATATTATGTGTGTGAGTAATTGCTGTGAGTGTGAAAAAATCTGAGCTCCTATTTGCTACAGTTACTTAGAGGAATGCCATGAGGGTCACACTTACTTATGGATTATGTGTCTGCTGTGGGCAAACAAATAAGAAATAAATGCGAAGAACAAGCTGAGGAAC
>JAOUQX010000026.1:1939217-1949298 GCA_028566295.1 Liobagrus marginatus
AACCATTCACACACACATTCACTCCTATGGACAATTTAGAATAACACATTCACCTATGTACAATCACATGTGTTTGGAGGCGGGAGGAAACCTTCTGAGTGGAGTTTGGATGTTCTCTCCATGTTTTCCGCAGGTACTCCGGTTTCCTCCCATCTCCAAACACATGCATGGGTATAGGTGAATTGGCTACTCTAAATTGTCCATATTAGTGAATGTGATTTTTTTTTGTCTTCACGTCCGCATGACCTTCTTTAGTTCATGAAACCTGAAAAATGCCTCTGCAGCACAGTACAGCTGCTTAATTTGACCTCCAGCCAACCCCTACTGCACAGCCCGCAACAGCACTGGGCAGTACAAGACTTTGAGTGGAAACATACCTAAATCAGGCAGAAAAGAAAATATTTGTGTCCGGAATAAGCCGTGTAGATTTGGGGTGACATTAGGAGTGTATATTTTTAACGATTTTAAAACCACATGCCTACACGAGTAGGTTGAGTGGTTTCTTTTTAACGAACCAGGCAGTATTTAGCAACCCTAGCTACTAATTCAGAGAAAGCATTGAAATGAAATAAAGGTCTAGTGGATCGAATTGAAAGGAAGTCATTTGACAAACCGGATTAATTAATGACTGAACGAATGAATGTGAGAAAATCTTCCTCATGCAATTAAGTGCAATCGCAATATAATGTGTGTGTGTGTGTGTGTGTGTGTGTGTGCAAAGGAAAAAGTCCTAGGAGTCGTATGAGGTTGTGTTAATACCATGCTACTGAAAAAAACTTAAAGAGAAATGGTAATTAATGATGGAATAAAGATCTTGATTAGAGATAAAGGTAACGGATGGAAACGAATATTTACAAGGTACTAAACACCCATTTATACTTTCATGAGTCATAATGGAAAGGAACCTGTCAGTACTCCACATTTTCCCTTTAAATCGTTATCTTTCCATTTGCACAAGTACTACGTTCTGTTTTTTAAGCTTTTGACCGTGTTTCAAATAAAGACAGGTCACAGGTTTTTTTGGGCTATAAATGACACACTGTGGGTATGTGTCACAGCGAAAATGACCTTTTGAGTGGAAAAGTGAATATCAAAACGGCTGTTGAAAAGGTGATTTCAAATCATGTGGTGAAGGAAGTACTTCTACAGGTTACATTTGTTACTTGTTAAAATGGAAAGCTGTTCAGTGCTGCAGGGCGACTGTAGATCAGGGCTCTGCCTTCTGCACAGTAAAAGTCAATGAGAAAAAAATTATACTGAAGGTTTGTCTTAATTTCCATTGTTTCAGGTTTATGATCAGGTTCAACATTGAAAAAAAAAACACATTTAAATCCACTTTAGTGTTGGCGCAATTTACTCATTCATTGTGTAGAGTTTATCTTGTTCAGGGTCACTGGAATGTATCCCAGGGCATGATTTAGGGTACAGCCTGGACAATCCACATTTAATCACAGGGATAACACTTTGAAACAGACAGCCATTCACACACACTCCCATGGACAATTTGCATAGCCAATTCACCTATGCCCAATCACATGTGCTTGGAGGCAGGAGGAAACCAGAGTACCCAGGGAAAACCCATGCAATCACAGGGAAAACATGCAAACAACACAGATAAACCCTCTGGGTGGGAATTGAACCCATGACCTGCTTGCAGCGAGGCAGGAGTGTTAACCTTTCTACCACAGTGCCGTCCTGGTGGCATTTATTTTAAATAAATACATTTAAAAATAAATGAAAAGCAGTCGTGCCCAGACCTGGATCTGTTTTAACTCAGGCTTTTAACCGTCTTCTAGTTCCGCATGACAGACTAAAATCATGTGACTTTCAAAAACGTTAACTCTGCTCAGATCGAATGACACTTTATTTTTAAAAACTTTAACATTAACAAAGAATGAGGATCTGGCTAATATAAATGTATACATATCCAGTGAGTGTCAGTCTTTCTTATACAAACATGCATTATCGGATAATGTTGTAGCTGAAGTATCAGAAGGAATACAGAATATAATAAGGAACAGATACGTTAACGATATCCCATGTGCATGCTGTGTGAACTAAACATGACTCTTTTAAACACTGTGTCACTCTAAAATAAATCCATTTTGTAAATGCAGACATAAATCAGACGTTTTTACCCGGTAGAGACACACATGACTCACACATGACTTTCCAATGAATTTTAATATAGCTTTTTATACCGCAGTGCTGTTAAAGGTTTTTGTTCTGATTGGTCCGGTGATTTTTACTGCAATTCGCGGCATTATAGTTTCTGTAGTAACTTACAAAGTCCTATATAAGGTAGACATAAAAAAAAAACTTCATGATGGTTCACAGGCGGTTCATTTAAAAAAAAAATCCTGTAAATTTTTGAGTCAAATTTAAAACTTTTTTAAGAGAGTCACGTTATATATGGGTTAAATCTAATAGAGAATTCTACAGTAAGAACATCACAGGGACAGCCAAACATGGTGGTGGTTGTTTGATGATGTGGGGGTCCTTTACAGCTTCAATTTCTAAAGTTCAATGGCAATTAGGTTAAGCAGCATGTTTTTTAAGCGGCTTAGTTAAAGTTTTGACTTAAACCATTTAGGTGCTGCTGAAGAGCCAGTCAAACCCAATTAATTGATGTGACGTCTGCCAATACGGTGGCAGAGTGGTTAGCATGCCTGTCTCACAGCAAGAAGGTCATGGTTTCGAGTCCCACGCAGGGTGTTTCTGTGTGGAGTTTGCATGTTCTTCCTGTGTGGGTTTTCCCTGGGTACTCTGGTTTCCTCCTGCTTCCAAACACATGTGATTGGGCATAGGTGACTTGGTTACTCCAAATTGTCCATACGAGTGAATGGCTGTCTTTCTCCAAATGTTAGTTCTTTTATTAACTGCCGATTATCCAGGGTCTCATACCCTAAGTTAGGTAAGATAGACTCCAGCGCCCCCACAACCCTGAACAGGATAAGTTCCAAATAATGAATGGATGAATATTTTTAGCCTTGTTTACCGCACCCTCATAGCTAGATATCAGAGCTAGATTGATGATTAGCGTTAACAAGCTGTTTCCAAAGTTCAAAGTTTATTGGTCACATGTACATCATACGTGGTACAACATACAGTGAAATGCCCCATGGTCTGGCTAGAGTGATCGTGTTTCAATTGCAGCCTTGTTGGTGATCATCCTGCTCCACTCTTGCATGCCATCTGCATTACCGTCCTCAAGACTCTGGGTCATCATAAATATAACCATAATGACATAATTGGTATAAGGTTCTCAAGAAGTATGGCAATTAGATCTAAGTTTCTGTCGTTCTTTGTCCTGCCTGTAATCCATGTGAGAATGCTTCAGTCGTGATTTCTCCACCCGAACAAAAGTTGCTTTCTCAGATGCATCTACAAACTTTATGTCCTCAAGGCATCCTGAAAGAAACCCAAAGTAAATCAGAAAAAATCCTCATGGCAACGGAGTGTTTGTGTAAGCCCATGGTGATTCAGCAGCCTAGCTGTTCTTGGAAGGAACATGTTATTATTAGCTAATGATGTTGTCACTGTGGTTGAAATGCACGTTAAAAGCAAAGTGTGGATACAAAGGAGAAACCAGTTATAAGGAGTACTTGAGCTGAGCTTAAGTAATACAGGAAAGAGAACTAGAAGATTGGTGGGAGCTGGATGCTAGCATAGCTTATAGCATGAAGTCAACGCTTCTGCTGTGAGTATACACACCAGCTACTTACACATCCCACCCTTGCATCCACTTCAAACATCTACAACTCATCCAGCAGCCTCTTTTACCAATCCACTTAACCTAGGCATTTATTCTGGGCTCATTGCTTTCCCGTTCGGGGTCATGTCTTATTCATTTTTTTCAGATCCTATTTATCACATACATGCAATGAAATGTTTTATTCCACATATCCCAGCATATGAATTTGAACGCTGGGGTCAGAGCGCAGGGTCAGCCAAAACAAACGGCGCCCCTGGAGCAAGTGATTTTAAGGGCCTTGCTCAAGGACCCAATGATGCTTGAACCCCTGACCCTCTGATCACTGACCCAGAGCCTTTTACCATTGAGCCACCACATCCATATTCTTCAGTTATCCTGTATGTTGAGTAGTTTTTTTATCCAGCACAGCTATGAAGGCTTTGCTTTATACCCTTTTAGGATTTTATATCAAATAAAGTGTGGTGTATTTTAATGAATGTCCAGTCTTTCTATTCTGCACACCCACTTGATAATTCTTTCTTTCGCAGTCCAATTTTTTTCCGTTCATTTTTCCCACAGATACGATGTTTCTCACATCACTTAAGGCCTCCACTTTTTCTCTAGCGCCCCACTTGTTCGTTTTTTAATATCTCAGCCAAAAGTTTGACATCAACCCAGATGTTAAGGTGGTGTTGTTTAAACCTCTGAAGGCACAATCAGAATCTCTATCACTGCCAAATGCAGATCTGAAAATCTATCTTAGTTTTGCAACGTTTACTAAGGAGGATCGTCAAGAAGTTGGTTTTTAGAATGGCAGAGAAGGGGGGAATTGGAAGGGGGTGGGGGGGTCAGTATGGTGGATTTGGGGATGGAGGGGTGGTCTCATAGGAGAAATTGTGATTGGAAGCAGATGTTAGCTACTAAGGGTAAAAGTAGAGGTAAAGTGGGGGCGGTGAGGACAAGGGAAATTTTGGAAAATTCTCAGGCCCGAGTCCTCACTTTTTGGGCTTTGCCTCTTCCAGCCAATCAAAGCTTTGCGTCAGATGAGCTAAAGGGTGTTTCAAAGGCTATGATTGGAGCAGAAGCTTTCCATGGTGTGCGGGGGGAGCAGATGTCCTGGGAAACGAGCACTGACTCCCAGCCACAGTGCAGTGAAAGAGAAGTGAAAACACTTCAAGCAGCAACTGGACAAGTCCCAGAATTTGTACTAATCCAGCTGCACAGACACACACACACACACGCTCATACAAACAAAGCAAACATATGCCTGGAATCACGATTACTAGACAGCTGAAATACCCCAGGACTTAATAAAAAAGAGTGAAGAGGGTAAAAGTGCTGAGAAGTCAATGCCTACGCAAACGCAGTGCCCTCGTAAATACCAAGAACTGCATTATGTATGTAGCTATGGCTGGCACGGTGCCTGGACAGTGCCCAGGATCAAAGCACCACAATGGAAGTATAATAAACCCATTTAGCAAGCAACCCACATTCTTATTGGCTGGTGTAAAATAACCATTTTAGCTCAGGGCCTCCCCCTGCTTTACTGACCCTCAGCCTTGTCTGTCAACTGTGTTCTTTAAGCCTGTTCTCTTTTCATTGTGTCTGTTATGAGGTGCCAAAGAAGTGAAACAAAAATCAATCAGCATTTCCTGATGGAAAGCCCACATTACCATCTGAAGTCAGTTCATTTCCTGTCATCGAATGCCAGGTCTCCGTCTCCTGGCCCCTCGTGAATACACCACCGCCCTGGCATGGGCACTGTCATGTGAGAAATGAGGAGGTGAGGTGCTACGGGTTCCTCGCAGGTTCAATGGCACATTACCAGAGGTCTGAACAAGTGTAATAAAAATGCAAATTGGAGCGAAAGCTGGAGAAACCCCCACGCACGACCGATATAAACCTTTAGAATACATTTCCCACCTGTGACCATTTCTGGGCCAGGACATCTTCCCTCCATTTCATAGCAAAAGACACAGACAAATAAAAACAGAAATGAGAGAACACTATCATGGAAGCGTACTGAGAAAGAACAAGGGAGGGGTATGTGGGTAAAATGCCATTTTCAACTCATATATTGATTGACGGTACTCTTTTTTCATCAAGACGATAAGAATAGATCAAGGTCAAAGTGCTCGTTTGTTCACTGACACACATTAAAAGCGTTCCTTCAAAACCTTCCAGACTGCAGATGAGCATCCTGAACTGAAGTCATGAGAAGACGCCGTTACTGCTGACACCGAGTCCACTGGGAGTCCGTATGAATGCTTCCCAGTCCCAGGATACCTCTCTATTTCTCTGGTAGCTATTGATCAGAACCAGATTCCAGCGCTGAGGACATTGAGCCCAAAAAACAGAGTACAGGCTGTAAGAGAAACCAGGGGCCGATCATATTTCATAAGGTGTCCTGTAATGGACGTGACCCTGACCAGTATAAAGCGGTTAATGTTGACTTAGATGAGATGCTGTAATAGACCAGCATCTTTAACTCTATTAGAAGGATTATCAGTCCCACAGTAGTTTGAGGTTCACACTAGGGGCCATACGCTTTAGATTGAAGTGTATACATTAAATAATTAGACCCCGGTGCCAGGCATTTTCTTCTAATTGCCACAGGAATTCTTCTGAAATACACCAATTCAACTAGATGTCTCAATTAATTGTTGCCAAAAAGCAGCTTTACATAGATCAATCTTTAACCCCAATGGTTCACCCAAATTTGGCATCGGCAAGGAACTCTTTCGGAAGCCCCATCAGGAATTAATCTTGAGAGGAACCAGACTCGAAAGGGCATTGACCAGCTACTGCTTGACACGCAGTTGATGGATTAGTTGATTAGCAATAAAGCTCAGTGTTAGCTCAGTGGTTAAACTATTGAGCTGCTAATCCAAAGATCGTGGTTCAAATCCTAGCCCTGCTGTTCCACTAATGCTGGGCCCTTGCACCAAGGCCCTTAACCTTCCACTGTTCTGTTGGATAAATGTGTCACTCTGTATAAGGGACAAATATTAATATGCACTTATTCATCTCAGTATTCGGCTAATGTTGCATAAAGTATTTTTTTTAACACTGAGCTGTTGAGGGGTCAACAGCCCAGCAGTAGCAGCTCCCTGGGATTCAAACCCACAACATTCAATGTTTTGACCGCTTTTGTGATTTACGGAGTTAGCGTATGAATTTTTTTTATGGCTTTTTTTCTTGGTGGTTGAGTTGGATCCAGTGGATATTTCAGAGAATACACCCTTCACTGGATGATAGTCCTTCAAATGGGCAACATTTATAAATCCTCAGACCTTGGGGTAATTAAACTAGATAAACCAACCTCTGAGGGTTATTTTTAGGTGGATGGAAACCAAAGAACTCGTAGGAACTCCACAAGGTCACACATAGGACATGCAAAATTCCACATAGACAGTAAACTGAGACAGCAGTGTTATCCACTGCACCAGTGTGCCAATATCGTTTAACCAAAAGGCCCCAGAGTTTGAATTGCTTTACTACATCTGTCCCACTCCTCAATGGTGGCTAAGTGCTAATATGAAATAGATACTTAGTGCTTTAATTTCAGAAGTATTTATGTTATTGTATGTCCTCACCTTTTTTGGGGCAATAATTCAGAGAAACGCTCCAAAAAAAAAATAACAGTTATTTCTTTTTTCTTTCTATTCTCTAGGCAAATGGTGATATCAAATCTATTGCTGCTCTATGAGACGCCACAAGTTCTTGTTCATAAGCATGTCATATATTAAGGGAAGGATATTTAACTACATTGTACTGGTAATTTTAAATTCAAATTCAGATCTTATTTATCACACACACATACATGCAGTGAAATGTTTTTATTCCGTATATTCCAGCTTATGAAATTGAAGGCTGGGGTCAGAGCGCAGGGTCAGACAGAACGCATGGCGCCCCTGGAGCAACTGATGTTAAGAACCTTGCTCAAGGACCCAATGTTGGTAGTTTGCCTGGTATGAGGCTTGAACCCCGTCCCATCACTGACCCAGAGCCTTACCATTGAGTCCCTAAGGTCATGGTTGAAAGGGTTACGATCAATGACCAAGTTATAAATGGCCATTTTAAGTGGTTCATTTGTATGTGGTTGAACAAAGTCCAACGAGTTCAGAGTGTTGCTAACATTAATGTCCAATTAGCTGACTAGCGTACAAATTCCGTCAGTATTACATTAATCAGACATTCGACTCATCGTGATTTATTTGGCTTTTGCTCTGTATAACTGAACACTAGTTATTACAGCCTTGCTGTCTGTTGGGTTCGGCCCATCCCTCCACACTCAGCAGGATTCCGTTGCTGCTGTCTGCTCCAACTTGCTCTGAAGCTACATTAAGAAATATTTCGGCTCAATGACAATATTATATCTGTTCGAGATATATATAAAATGTATGTTACAAATTAAATGTCTTCCACTTTGAACATGCGCTCCGTCATTTCAGCGGGAATGTCTCTGCAAGTGAAAGTTTCAGAGCAGCTTTGGGATAAACGCATGTGAGGATTCTTGGGCTTTCTGGGAGTCTGATGGGACATGAGACAGCTGGAGTCTGCCAGTCTTTAGCATAAATATTTGGGCTAAGAAATCTACTTCAGAAAGCTGTGAGACACACAGACAGACAGACAGACAGACAGACAGACAGAATCAAAAGAAAACCAGACAGACACACAAGCAGAAAGACAGAGGTAAAAAGATTTAAAAAGATAGAGAGAGAGAGAGAGAGAGAGAGAGAGAGAGAGAGAGAGAGAGAGAGAGAGTGTGACATAGATACTGAAACTTAAAAAATGGAGACAGACGGGAACAATCTTGGTAAGACAGACAGACAATTTCAAAAGACAGATAAAGACAGACCCTTAAACAGAAAGAGAGAGATAGACGGATAGACAGACTATTAAACAGAAAGAGAGATAGGCATATAGACAGACCCTTAAACAGAAAAAGAGAGATAGACGGATAGACAGAAAGACCTAAATGCAGTGGAAACTTTCCCCAGTGCGATATGTAAATTACGCTTTGAAATCCCCAACTGTTGATAGCGACAAAGCCACAGGTACGCTGCACACGGTTAACTCGTCTACTCACTAACATTCTGCTACAAAAAAACAGTGTTGCAGAACGTCAGCGGGTTTATTAATGTTTTTTTTTATAAGAAACATCTAATAACCCTAATACATAATGGTAAAACTAATACAGCGGTTTTATCTGTAATTATATAGATTATACGGTGTCACACTCTGTTATCAGTACACACATTTCAGTTCTAGCTAAAGTCCTTATCGTACTTTCCTAGATACAGGAGTGACTTAAAGACTAGTAACTTGTGTGTGTGTATGTGTGTGTGTGTGTGTGTGTGTTCGGTGGGGGTAGGGTGTATGTGATAAATGTGAAGTTATGGAAGGAAGAAGAGAGAAAAAACACCTGTTCAGAGGGAGCGTATTCTGCTAACTTGCAACAAAACCCTTGAAGATTCTAGTGTGTTTGTGTGTGTGTGTGTGTGTGTGTGCTCCAGTTATCTGTTGACATTTGAGCTATTTGATTTTCCCCTTATGCCAGTGTATTTACAAACCACAGAAGACCACAGTGTTAAATGAAGACCAATGAATGTGACAGTAACTAGCAAAACATTACACACTGTTTTTTTGTCTTCCAAAAAGCTTCAGAAGTTTCTTTTACTATACATACTTTAAATTAAATAACTAAAATAGTTAACCGAATCATTAAAATAATTAGCTAACTAACTCAAATAATTAGCTAAATGACTCAAATAATTAGCCAAGTAACTAAAATATTTTGCTGAGTAACTAAAATAATTAGCTAGATAACTAAACTAATCAACTGAATAACATCTAATTAGCTAAATAACAAATATGTAGCTAAATATCTCAAATAATTAGATGAATTATTTAAATAATTAGCTAAATAACTAACATAACGAGCTAGATAACTAAAATAATTAGCCAAATAGCACATAATTAGTTGTAAATAATTTAAACAATTAGCTAAATAACTAAAATAACTAGATGAATTATTAAAATAAATAGCTAAATAACTCATAAAATAATCAAATAAATAAATAATTTGATAAATAACTCAAATAATGAATTACATAACTAAAATAATTAGCTGAATAACTCAAACAATTAGCTGAAACCTCATTCGCAGTAAAAAATATTGTCTTTAAAAAAACGTTATATTTGAAAACATTAGGAAGAATATCTCCTGCCCCCATATAGGAAAGGCGACAAGGCCACATCCCTTTTTGCCCTGCAGTGGACCGGAGTCCTGTACTAGCTTTACAGAGGTGGTACGTTCGGCTGAACGCTCCATCGGCACTGATCTCCCTGACCTGGTCGCCATCTACGATAAGCGCTGCTTAA
>JAOUQX010000026.1:2085604-2098022 GCA_028566295.1 Liobagrus marginatus
ATACGAATTTGAACGCTGGGGTCAGAGCGCAGGGTCAGCCAGAACGAACGGCGCCCCTGGAGCAAGTGAGGTTAAGGTTCTTGCTCAAGGACCCAATGATGGTCGCTTACCTGGTGCGAGGCTTGAAACCCCAACCCTCTGATCACTGACCCAGAGCCTTTTACCATTGAGCCACCACATCATTTAGCACCATAACATTATTGGAACAGTCCCGAGTTTCTTCAAAGTGCTTTTTAGAGTTCTTGTCACCCCAAATAAAAAGGAAATTCTTCATTTTTCCCCAGAACGCTAAGGGTTGCGCTGAAAGCAGCCACACAATAAGAAATGTCAACTAAATAAGGACACCTAGTGGACAGAAGGCAAAATACTGGCTGATTTAAACCTCACCCGTTACAGGTGTACACTAAACACAACTCAAGCTGTATTCCCATGGCAGTGTGTTCTTGCTATTGGTTTGTCTGAGGTGTGTAGTAGCACCACCTGGCCTGCGAGTCCTTCCTTCACACCACCAGGGGGCAATACGTAGTACGATCCATCACCAGCCCTCTGCGGGTCCATTTCTTTAAGCTGGGCATTACTTTGTGCAACCGTTTCCAGGTTCCATAGCTGGTAGCGTAGACTTTTCCCCTGTTTGGCTAAGATGTAGACTTCGACTGGATTTATGAGCCAGGAAGCTGGTGCGCTCCCTTGGGAAAGGTGCAGCCACGGCAGAGTGGTGTCAGTGGGCAACTGCGCACAGCTTATACTCCCTTTCACCAGACCAAGCAACACGCCTGAAAATGGGACATTAAATACCTCCTTATTTCATATATTTACAGGCCAATCAAAATTTTTAACTACACTTAACAGAAGACAAACGTATTGTTTTCCTTTGAGGTGTTCTATGCAAAGAATAAAAGAAATGACTGCCTCGACGTGTTGGGCAAGCAGATGCTTTTTAATGATATTTTTTGTCGAGTACTATTTCACATCTTTCATATTCTATTTATTTGTGTGCGAGTCCATCTCTCACCTGAAGCCACTGCCCAGTGAGCTTTGTGGCCACTGCGTTGACATGGCTCATGGTTAAAATCCTCATCATATCTGTGGCAATGTAGTTAAGTGTAATCGTATGTATCAGCACACACAACACAAGATTGGCCCTAACTATTCCCCTTAATCCTATGTGTGGGAAACAAAAGGTCAATTATTTAAAAAAGTAAATAAAATCAACCCGACAGAGTTGGGCAGGATACGGTATTAAAATCGGCTGACCATCTGTGAGATGTTTCAGGATAAGTGCAGCATTGTTTCCTGTCATGCCTCCAGAGAGCCTCTGACCTCTGATGCTACACACCTCCTCTGCAAGCAGGGTCATGTCACTAGCTGCAAAAATAAAATAACGTATTAAAAAAATTAGTAAAAAAAATGTGTTGAATATTACCTTTTAGGACTTGTTTTGATTTATTATTGCTAACAATTGCAGTGTTTTAAATTCAGGTCAAAATGTAGGTTTAAAAAAAAACTATGCTAAGGAAGCTGTGGACACAGAGGATAAGAGTATATAATTACTATTTTCAAATCTGTAGTTAGTTTTAGAAAATCGTTTTGGTCAGCAAATGTGTGGCAGAAGCAAAAACCCTCTCTTTACTAGAATTTATTTATTTAAAAAAAATAATACAATGATGTTATCACTGCATTTGTGAATAGAAATGGAGGGTTTAGATCAGTAAATAAAACAACTCATTTAATCAGTGTGGGATAACATTGTTTTTTTTATTTTCATGTTTAACTTTAAGATTCAACTTCAAGCACGTGCAATCGAAAATTAAACCATAGCAACGAAAAATATAGCTTGTTGCATATCATAACTTACCGGAAATGTGGGTGGAGGAGGTTACAGGCAAAAAAAAAAAAAAAAGCTTAAAAAACAGATGGGAGTTGTTTTGTGCACGAACACAAATAGAGCCCCCTAGTGGCCAATACGAGCTATTGTCACAAAACATGAATGTTAGGTTTGCTAGGACAGACTAACTGTAACTGGTGCAATTTTACCACAATGCCAAACCCTGTCAAATTCCATCTGAAACGTTTTTTTAAAATAAGATATATAAAAAAAACGCTTACAGATTAGAACAGAGATCATTCACACACAGAAACCAGACAAATTTCCATTCACTCAAACTTAAATGTTGATGTTGGTTTTAGCTCCAGCCCTATAGCTGACCATGCCCTACCTTATCCTGTGACCTTGTCCTGTATTGTCCAGGCTTTTACGTTTTGTGTTGAATGTTTTGCAAGCAACCAACAGTAATAACTCGGTTAGCTTAGAACTGATTGACATGAGGTGGTCATTTTGTTTGATGATTAGCATTTGCAATCAAGTACAGAAAAACACTATAGTGTTGGGGTCGGCACCGACAGGTGGTTCCTATCTTGCGGCAAATACCAAGTGACTACCTGAATACATCTCTCCCTGAGCTGTGTGGCCTTTGTTCACTGCCATTTTCATGAGGTTTTCCATGGATATGTGCAGGGAAGGCTTCATCAGATGGGTTGCCATCCGTAAAGCCACTAATCCACATCTAAAATCAGACCGGTGAAAAGAAACAGTTTAAAACAATTCTAAATTGATTTTACAGACATACAGGGAAGCCACAGTTGCTGAAGAGTTAGTGAAGTACACACAGTTTCCAGAGAAACAGGACATCCTGTGTGGCACATTTGGGTACTGTGCTGCAATTTCTACAAACTATTTTTCTTAATACCTTTTTTAGTTTATTGAAAAACACTGAGGATACTGTGGATTGTAATACTAGGTAACATACATAAGAATATAGTCTATAGTGTGTGTGTGTTTTGGGACAGAACAGAATAAGAAACTCACTTGGGGCCATCCTGGATCAATGAAGGTACATACTTGTTAAACAGCACCCACTGCAGGTCATTCCTGAAACTGCATAAAGAATACTGCTCATACAGCAAACGTTCATAAAAACAGAAGCGATGGATACATTAATGAAATCACACATTTATGATTACCGCGCACTTTTACCTGCTCTCTCTTTGTGTAAGGAGCAAAATCGCTTCCTCAAAGTCTCCTTCGACAGCATTACGTCCTTCAGCTATGGCTTGATACAGCTTCTTCTTGCTGGGCAGGAAAGGAGCCGAGGTCGGGGTAGGAGGCGGTAGAGGAGGTTGAAGGGGATATGATACTACAGACATGATTTCCTGCTTCTCACGCTAGGTCAGAATGCCGGTAAGTAGGTAAGGAATCTATATAAGTAGGTATGGTATCTATAAAAAACAAAAACAAATAGAAGACATTTGGAGATCAAATAAAGAATAATACAGCTGACACAAGCACTAAGAACGTATCACCTTTTTACCATTCCGTGTGAAGTAGCTATAAAGGAGCTCCTTTACACAATTTTCACTTAAACTATTAGGTACAAAACGGTAGAATATCAGTTTCAATTTATAAAATCCACTAATTTGAGCAAATAATTAAAGCGCTTGCTCACACTGACAGTAAAATCCAGACTAAATCCTAATTATTACAGTTTAATTCCATGACAAACCGCTCCAAGTTTCCCGTTGTACTCGGGTCTAAGGCTGAATCGTATTTTACTCCCTGTATCATGTATAAGTGCACTACTAAGAAACTAAAGAATGACGTGCGCACCCTACATAGTGCACTAAGGAAACAAAGGCAACCTATTTGGGCTTCAGGCCGCGTGCGAGCTCGAACCATGCAAAATATAGACACGGATTCCTTATATGGTAAGGTATTGTAAGTGCTGCGCATCAGCTCACATAACTCGCAAAATATTTTTCTCTGTGTAACTACACTTTGTTGTTGAAATATATATTTATATATTGCGTTATAGAATATGTACATTTTTTCCTTTTAAATACGTACTGACAAAAAAAGTTCTACCCGAGCAAAATAAAATGTTACAACGTATTACATTTTGGCGAATCAGATCAGAGGGCGTGCTGCGTCTTATCCAACGAAAATAATCGTACAACCCGAGCCGCAATAGAGCATAGGAATTAAGGTCCAATCGCACAGCAAGTATGAGAAAAGGCGGGACTTCCTGGAACGGTAAGAGGGTGTTACGGTTTCTGTTAGCGGTTGTAAGCGCGTTTCGAGCGCGGCTTTAAAAAATTTTAACTGCTGTAAGTGTTTTTGCATTTCTTTTGTGCTACATTTGTATGACCTAATACGTGTTTAACTTTAGTAACGTATACATTTTAAATTTTATTCTGCTGTTCTTTATATTCACCCTACCTAGTGCACAAGATGGTTAAACGGGATTATACGGGTTCAACCGTAGGAAATAGTATTATGCATTGTTGTTTAGCTAGGTTAGCTAACTTTGCTAACCAGTCAGCCACCGCGAGCGGTTTACATTTCTTTGTCTAGAATTTCAGACATATTGCAATCTTTACTATTGTATACAACATCGTGTAATCTATAGCTGGATGCTATTTGTCTTTTTGTAGAACATTCCAGCAAACTAGTTAGCATGGTATAGTTAGCAATGAAGGTTGTGAAGTACAGTAGAACTCTTAATCTGTTGTTTCTTTTCCCGTAGAGTCATGTCTACGCAGGAAGCGCGCCTAAACCACACCATTTACATCAACAACCTGAATGAAAAAATAAAAAAAGATGGTAAGGTTAGCGTGCCCGGGTCACTGCTTTTTGTTCAAACGTTTGTCTCAGTTATTTGGCCAGTATTGTATTGGTTTAATCTTTCCCAGTCTGATGAGTAAGTCTTTAAAGATTGTGGAAACCAAGAGTAAATTGTTTACATATTAATCACTGTCTTTCTTTTACTTCTCCTCAGAACTTAAGAAGTCGCTGTATGCTATTTTCTCACAGTTTGGCCAGATCCTGGATATCCTTGTTTCCCGAACGCTCAAAATGAAGGGTCAAGCTTTTGTAATATTCAAAGAGGTCAACAGTGCCTCTAATGCTTTGCGGTCCATGCAAGGCTTTCCTTTTTATGATAAACCTATGGTATGCTTTGATTTATTTATATATATATATATATCGGCACAGTTTCTCTATCTGTCTAGTCATGAGGGCCCACCTGTTTTATTTTGCAACAGATGCTTTCACTTTATCTGTGACTCTGTGTGACGTGCTATGGTTTTTTTTTTTTTTTTTTTTTTTTTTAGCAATTGCTAAAAATTGTGCTCTGTTCTATCCGTAGAGAGAACAAACCCTAACCATCTGTATGTAATTAAAGTTACACAAGTTGCCATGACATTAGTAACCAGTAGTTTTCTCCATGTAGCGTATTCAGTATGCCAAACAAGACTCTGACATTATTGCCAAGATGAAGGGCACGTTTGTAGAGCGAGATCGCAAGAAGGAGAAGAAAAAGCCTAAACCTACTGAATCGGGAGGGTCGAAGAAGGCGGCTGCTGCTTCTGGCATGGCTGGAGTTCCCACTGCTATGCCTGTAAGTTTAACAAAACTCAAGTGTTTGTATTTAAATTTTCATCCAATGGAGACGTGTTTTTTGCATTAGTTTGTTTTAAAGTTTGCGATTCTGAATAAATGAATCTAAATTAGTTTTATTTGGGTTAAACGTTTCATCTCTGTTTTGTGAAGGGAATGCCTCCTATGAATCAAGGCCCTCGTATGATGCCAATTCCTGGACAGCCTCCATACATGCCGCCTCCTGGGATGATGCCACCCCCAGGTATGGGCCCTGGACAGATGCCGCCAGGTTCCATGCCACCAGGTCAGATGATGCCGGGACAAATGCCTCAGCAGGTATTATTTCACAATTTTTATTATTATTTTTGTATACAATATTGCCTGCTGCATTTGAACAAGACTTAAGGTTTGTTTTAAATCTGCAGGTCTCGGAGAACCCGCCAAATCACATCCTGTTCCTCACCAACCTGCCTGAAGAGACCAACGAGCTTATGCTCTCCATGCTGTTTAATCAGTAAATAATTTTCTTTACATACCCTGTTGTATTCTCAAAGCGGATTGATAGAGCAGCTTTTACTCTATTTTCTGTAAGAGTAGCTCTCCATTAATGTACGGCTTCTATACTAACGGCTCAGTCACAAATATCATACTTGATGGACAAAATGTCCTAGTTTTAATGTCAAACTTCTTTATTTGGACAAACATTTAAAAAAAATGTAAATTTTATCCAGGAAAAAATTATTTCTGTAAATAAGTACATTTTAGACAATCTTTTTCGAGTAGTAATGTGGAACTATCCCCTTTTTTTTTTAAATCTAAGCTAAATATTATTAAATGTTCGGGTTTATGTATGTTTCAAGCACTGATCACTAACGGTATAGCAAGGAATTATAAATATACATGTAACAGAAGTCCACCCTTTTTTTCTGGTTGCTTGCTGTTTTTTAGCAAGCGTACCTTTTTAAATTGGCTTGAAGTAGTAGAATGAAACTAGTGTGACCATAACTGTTTTGAAATTGTTACTCAGCAAGTTTGTTGGTATTCAGCCTCGTGGGGATTTCTGTGGCAATCCTGAAATTTATTTATTTATTCCCCTGAATGACGAAGGGCATCTGTCAGTTTACTCCCTAACTTTGTGTCTTTCCTCTACAGGTTCCCAGGCTTTAAAGAGGTGCGACTCGTTCCGGGCCGTCACGACATCGCCTTTGTGGAGTTCGATAATGAAGTACAGGCCGGTGCAGCCAGGGAAGCGTTGCAGGGCTTCAAGATCACGCAGACTAATGCAATGAAGATCTCATTTGCCAAAAAATAACCATCTGCACGAAGCATGCAATTCCACAAGAAAAATGAATACAAGAGCGTTCTGCACTCTGCATCTTTTTTGCAACAGTTATCTGTCAGGGGAGACACCATGGCTCTGTGGTCGGTGCTAAATCTGGTAAAGTATGAGTGACCTCTGATGGTTATCCGTGAGTGTATATCCTGATAAACAACATGATTACAACATAGTCAGATGCTTTGTTTGGTTTTGGTTTTGTGCTGCTTTTTATTATACTTTTTTAAGTCTCTCCTGCATACGATGAGCCTGGAGATTGTAAGTAGAAAAGTTTTTTTTCTTTCCGGAAATACTTCACTGTTAAAGCATTGCACCCAGGGTCTGGTCACCCAGACATTGTATCTGGAGCTTTCCTGCTCAAATAAAAACAATCATACTTTTTCTTTTTTAATTAAATTAACATTCTGTAGTTTTTATTTGCATTCCAAATTAAACATGAACTAGTGAAAAGTAAAGTTTCTATTTACTTGTTTGTTTTTGCTGAGGCCATTGCTCTTTTTCTCTACAAACAGCATCGATTCCAGTTTGGTAAATGTGTACAATGCGGTCAGTAATGGGGGGGCATAGGACTTTGGAAACTCCAAGCTCCTCAACAAAAGGCTGTACTTTTCGACACTTTATTGTTTACTTCATTATGAAGGTTTTGGCAGATGTGAGTCACTCTCGGGAGGGGGCTGTCAGAACTATCGTGGTTAGTCAGTCTTGCATTGGCCTGCATTTTGTTAGAGAAGTTTATAAAAAAAATAAATCTTAAAAAAAGTCACTGAATCTTATAAGAAGTACATTTAGTGACCGATGTAACTGAAGCATGTTCCTATTTCTGTTTTACTCGGTGTACTTGACCACTCACCCATGACTTACTGTTTTACTGAAGTACAAATCTTTCCTTAATGTTTTAACAACACAGGGATCATTTACAGAATACACAAAAAGAATGAAACGAGTGTGTTGACCTTCATAACTCTTGATTACACAATTGTTGCAACATTGGGAATGCCCATATCCACTATAATGACATTAGTTTGAACATTAATAACTATAGCTAAATGATCTTTAAGTGTATTTGGCCTCTATGCAAGGCAGTTAGAAAGGCAAATATTACCTCCTATTAAAGAGTTACAAAGTCTTCAAATCTACTAGGCATTGCTTATCTGAATGTGAACCCCTCTGGTTATAAGGCAAGATTTTTTTATTCTTTTTATCCCAAATATATATAGGTAACTGTCCGAAATTTGACCACAATGAGAGACAGAGGGCAGTACAGTAATGTCTCATTTACACTCACACACACATTTACACCGGACACGCATTTCAGTAAATCTCTTTATTGATCAGTTTCTGCTTTAGAACTTCTTATTGCTCCCTAAACACACACGCACACACATCTTACAGTCCATGTGAATCCCTCTAGTTGTAAGGGAAGATTTATTTATTTTTTTATCCAATTATATGTAGGTAATACATACTTGGTATGTCTTCAGAGAATTACCTCATCCTATTTGTTAAGTATAAAAGGTATTTTGAACCATTTATGCAAAACGGTTTAGTGCTTCTTAAGATCTACTTATAGATTTTTATTCTTAAGAACCCAACTTTACTAAAGTGTCTTATAGTTATGGATTTTACTTAAGAAACCTGGTCACTGAACTATTCATTAAAAATTATTTCCTTTTAAACAAAAAGAAGCCTCAACACTACTATCGTTTTCCAAGCATGTTTGGGTTCCTAATGCAAAAGCAGACAGTTGTAGGAAGCGTATGTATTTCTGGACGTGTGTAAACTTTGTCAGCTTGCGGTTTAAACTTTGAGACATATACATGGGTCTCTCATTGTCCATCCCACAGGAAGTCAGTTTATTATAATAAATCTTCAGGATGTCTCAGGAAAAACAAAAACATCTGAACACATGGCATTTATAATGCATGCTCTGCTTTATTGGCTTATATTTGTTGCTGTTTTTAGAATATATAACCTAATTTAACATAAAAACAGATGTCAGTGATTTAAAGCATATGGTTTTTTTTTTTAAACACAGTCCTTGTAGTTTGAATCCCTCAATGTTTTAGATATAGTTTGGTTTAAAACAAATCAAACCGGGATAGATCAGTGCTGTCAAAGGGCCACATGAGGATAAGGTCAATATCCCTGCACCCTTGCACTGTCTAGAGTGACTAACCACATCATTCTCCTTCTAGCCTTTTCACTTACTGGATTTTTAGGCCAATTTGTGTGGCATATTTTTACAATTTGTTTAGAATCGACACTGCTTATTGCATTAGTCTGTGCTGAAATCTTCAACGTGGTCACTAAGCAGAAAACTCAGCCCTGTCCATGTCTTTTAAGGTTATAACAGCGAGTGCCAGACCTTGCTGCCCATTTGTGTCCTTGTATGTTGTTGTTTTTGTTTTTTTTTGAAGTGTTAGCCAGCAAAAAGCGTGTCCCAGACCGTCTGCAGAAGAGCAGGGTCATGTGCTAGCTACTCTGAAGCTGCTAGCCTTGAAGGGGAACCTCCCTACAGCAGGGGCTCCTTTTACCTTGGTCTACTCTTGGCCAAAGTATGTCCTTCGGCAGGTTTGTTTGAGAAGTTGGAGTTTAAAGTCCTTTGTCTTTTAAATGAAGCCTGGATGGCAAACGTTCATCCTACATTAATGTTACATTATTATTGTAGACACGGTCAATCTAAACGCACTTGCACACAACAAGCTTTCTTCTGTTGCCTCGTCACATGCCTCTGTTTTTGCCTTGAGAAAATGACGACCTTAATGTCTGACCCACCGCCCAATATGTACACGTCTGTTCCGCGATGTTGGCAATGAGCCTGGTGATCCTTCTCCACCAACACTGCCCTCTTTGATTCGTTGGCTCGCAGCTCATTTTGTGCCCTTTCATACATGGACTAAGTCTGGTTCATTTCTCAAAAGCGCCATACATCAAAGATCAGTGCTTCCATGGCAGCGGCCAGAAAGCCCAGAAGGCCTGATCAGCCTTAGACCCTATATAACAGCAGTCTAATCCTAATTCTGTTGTTTTGTTTTTGTTGTCATTCAGAAAATCAAATTAGCTAATATTTTTCTGTTTATAAGGAAAGTTTATATTTGAATTAAAAATGGCATAAAATTAGCAAGATGAAAGTTTGCACAGTATATACTATATATTTTGGATTGCTTTGTAAACTGTTGTACATTTCGATGCCCAGCAGATGGCGCCAGTCATGACGCACTACCTAAAATGCCCCAGTAACATTCTTAATAAAACTGTTATGTATGATAGTAGAAAATAGTATAAAATAGAACACTGAAAATAAAATCACAGCCTTTTTCTAGTGACGCCTTGGTCAGCTATTAAATCAGAGTCGCCTCCTCAGTGCTGTAAGTGGGAAGAAGAAGTGATTGATATTCAGTCCATGGCCCTGGGGTCAGGGTCACTAGATGCTAATGAGGGCCAAAGTGCTGAAGAGTCCTCTCTGTTTCTGCTTTGAGAAAAAGCCTGGTTGCCAAGGCTGAAAACACCAACTACGAGTTCATCCCTATAATTGGGGGGGTTGGGGGTAGTAGTTGGGGTTGTAACGGCTGGCATAAGAGGCAATTCGATCTCAATAAAATAGTCTTATTTAAGTCAGAAATCAGTGCCATTGTTCAATGGGAATTATGTATCTGACTGTTATTAACCACAGACAGGATGTGCTTAGTAGAGAAATGTTTTCTGCATTGATTGATCACAACGAATTAAAGGAGGGTGTGTATTTTAAAAAATTATTATTATTATTATTGTAACAGTGCTTAAAATGAGCAATACAACATTACTGGATGTGCTTTTTTAAGCAAATGATCAACATACTGGTGTGAAACAGCCCTATGGGAAGCTGAATTGATGCTAACACTACATTATTTTCAATCACGTCGTTAAATAGTTTATATCTTATATATACTTAATGTTTGCGTTGGGTTTTTCCTCAGCAGCCCCTTAAACTTTTTTAAATATGACGTTTTTTATTCTCTGGAGATAAATATAGCCAATATTTTAAAATGTCATGTTACAGAGAAACAGGAAGGCATATGTCGTCTGACTCCACTACAGTGAAAAAGCACTGACACCCAAGACTCCTTCCGTAACTATTAAATAAACATCTTACCTCACCTTATCAAATTGATATGTTTTTTCTTGGTGATATTACTATGTTTTTAATCCATTTATTGTAAGGCCCAGATTATATAGAGATAGTCTACCATGAAGTCCCTGTAAACGAGCTGTTGCTGTAGAAATGCTAACGTTATTAGCTCGAGCGCATTCATCTCAACCTATGATTTGCTTTGCGGCTTAGCGCTTTTGTCAGCTTCATAATCGCTTTAAAAAATGTCATTCACACCTTTTGAGTTGAATTTGCAAAGTCAACAGCACTTGATTAGATTAGAAAATTCAACAGCACTAATAAATTCAATGCCATTCATTGAACCACACTACTTAAAAATTCAGCCACCCAGTACATGCTATTTGTTATTAGTTTTATAGAAGTTATGAATATTATTTTATTACACTTCAGCAATAGCCGTTGAATTAACATAAGTGCAACACTGTATGTTGTTGCTGTGATAAATATGAGATTGAAACTCATGGGGGAAGAAATGTTTAGGGCCACCAAATGGATTTACATTAAACTAAGTATAAATATCATTCTTTTTGCCATAGTTTAAACGTGAGCCTGTGTTAGTGTACAGTATGTGTTTGTCTTCCCTGTGGGTTTCTTTAAGTTGTCTATTCTCCTGCCACCTCCCAGAACAGCCAGTTGGTATATTGTCCCTATGTGTAAGTGCGTGTACAGGAATTCACAACCTTCACAACCTCCAAAAGCACTTTAACCGCCAAAAGATGGCTATTTCTCAATAGATTTTGCACTTCTCCAGAATTACTCAGCCATTAAATATCGGAATTAACGTGTAACCATGCGTATCCTCTTTTAGACAGGTTTCTCCACAATTACAGCCTACTGAGCCAAACTGTCAGTATATGTCATTGTCTTGTGACCATGCTGACAAAACACTGCCCAGACCCGCATTATGTCCTTGATGCTTCAAGCTGAGGTTTGCTAGTTAGTACTTGTTTAATGCTAAGTAAGTGACTCAATACAAGTCCTGCTTATTGACTAACCAACCCCTGCTGGTACAGGAACGAACTTGCTATGTGCTGCTCATGTTGAGGAACTCCTGTATTTTATTATGCAGAAAGCAGCTGCTTATTTACATTTATAAAAGACTTGAGTCTTTATATTGGGAATTTAATCGATAAAACAGCATGAAAGATTAAAGTGAGTTTAAAAGGGAGCTTGGTACAGATCTGTGAGGAATCCCATTGAGAATGTGCAGCTAATTTTATAGATGAAAAGACAATCCAGTGTATACTTAACATCAAATGAACAACAAAAATCAATGCCCTTTAAAAACCGAAGTTCCTTTTAAGGATTTTCTGTGCATTGTTAAGTAAGAAGTACTTGTGTTATTCCCTTCTTTTCCATGTTAAAGAATATCAACTAAAGCTTCATTTACTTTATAATTACTTTATAATTATTAGGGTGATGGTGGCTCAGTGGTATAAGGTTCTGGGTCAGTGATCAGAAGGTTGGGGGTTTCAAGCCCTGCACCAGGCAAGCCACC